>JABCKS010000400.1:0-20202 GCA_018851325.1 Termitomyces sp. DKA19 | reverse complement strand
TTTTTTTTAGAAACATGTGCTGAAAGATATTAAGTGTTTCTCAAGAAAATAATCAAGAACATTCCAACTATTTTTATCATTATTTCTTAAGATAAATACCAGAAAATTTATTATTTTATGCAAGAAACAATAAAGAAATATTTTAAATATTTCCCAAAATTATCTAATACAATATTTTACATGTTTCTTGAGAAGGTGTCAGAAATTGAAAAACATATTTCTAATGCCTTTTTCTCAGGAAACATGCTACATTTTCTGAAGTGACAGAGTTTTTTACCTTGGGTATAATAACATGAGGTGTTTTGTGCCAATACTCAGGTGGTGCAAAACTAATGATTAAAAAAGGGTTAGACTCCTCATAGAAATCCAAAAAGTGAGTTTTGTATAAAGAACCCTTGGCAGTGGGCTCCAGACATTGCAAATTCCAAGATTGACAATTGAACCAAAGTTTATGAACTTGGCTGAAGCATCACACTTAGTTTTGTAAGAGTTCAGGGCTCTGTTACATTAAGCTCACATATATAGTATGAAATGATATTTTTATTGATATTTAATTTAATTGTCAGAGATGGTCTCAAGCAATAGAATAGGGTATCAAAAAGTATATTAGACTATGCAACCTGAAGCTATCCTGTTGCTCCTAGGCCTAAGACATCCACTCCTTGTGGACTCTGAGCTGTAGCAAGAGAATTGCTTGCCAGAGTTCCCACTTTCATCTTCACTTTATACTCCTTCTCCATGTGCATGGACCTCAACAACTAAGTCTGGAGTCTGATCCAAAAACAGAAGTTTGTTGTCATTTGCTTTAATTTCCAGCCATATGACTACACTGGAGTAGCACCATTGAATAGTTCTGAGTCAAAAGTACTTGTGATGCAGAGATGGGGGGATGGGAGTGAGAGGCAGGCTAATAACAAAAAAAATAATATGATAACCTGGAAATAAGTGGTCCTCTAACAATCTCCACTCATAACAACTTATTCCTCCATTCAAGAACATTCTCTGACTCAGAGTTGAGCACAATTCAGTGAAGCATTAGCCAGACATGAGTTTTTAATTGCTCTGCTATGTCTGGTGAGTCCTTATCCATGAAAAAAATTATAGCCTTGTCCAAGTGTAAGACCATAGTAAGCAACTTGCAATGTGGCACAACAATGGCCTATAAAATGAGATGTATTGTATTGTTGTGACATGATGTATATACCTATCAAATGAAACAAACAAAGCTAAAGATTGTGTCTACCATGCATTGGTAGTATGTATCTGATGTGGTCATGTGTGTATTATGACAGCATTGAGTATTCATGAGCTATTAGTTTCTTTACCATCTCCATCAAGTAAGCAAGCACTCAAATTTGTTCTTCCTTAATCAAACTACTGGCATGTCCAAAAGACTTTGTTTGGACTCAGAGTCTGCACTATAAGAGCTGTTGAAAAGTAACAGAAAAATTGAAGATAATTGGCTGCATAACAAACATCTTCTATTAAAGAAAAACTCATAACTATAGGCCCTTCAGGTTTCTCTCTTGTTTAGTTGTTTGGTTGATTTTGTACTTGAATATAGTATTACAGATGGGCTAGTGAACTCTTACTTAGACTTATACTTGATTTATGACTGTTAAGTATGTGCACTATCTATTGATTGTTCTTGTAACTATATTATCTGTATGGGATGAAAACTCTGGATTCATTTGATAGTTCTAATACTGGCACCAGTAATATTGTGAATCTCCTTGTACTGACACTATCACATGTTATAGCTTTCAAAATAGTTGGGAGTTTCAAAATCAGAAATATTAAGAGATTGCAGACATAGAACCACTGATCCTTTGTGTAATATTGGTTGATGTCCATCTTGATTGTAATATAGTCAACAAGAACAGAAAATGAAGAAAATTTGATGCAATGAGTTTAGGATCTAACTGTTGGTGAATGAAACTGTACCAAAGTTTCCAGAAATCATCTAAACCTTTCAGAGAAGTAATATTAATAATTTGAGAACGTCCTGAGCTGTGACATGTGAGATACAAAGAAATAAGTATCCAAGCATGAGCCTGCATGACTTGACATTGATCAGATTCAAAGTCTGCTTAACATGTTGCATCATACATACAGTCCCAATTCGGATGAAGGCCATGAGGTTAGCACAAGAGCAGGAGACAGTCCGAGTAGCAGAGGAAATGAGAAAGTGTGATGCATGAGAGTTGTGAGCTGCAAAGGAGGCAGAGAGAGAGGAGCAACAATGTGAGTGAGACCCAAATACACTATTTATGGGTGCATTAGGTTTGAAATCCAAGGCTAACCTTCAGGACATTGCACGAGCTGGACAAAGTCTTCCCCGTCAAATTCAAGGAATATCCACTGCCTCTAAGCAAATTTGATTGATATAAGTCCCTGACGGCGGTTTCAAAGCACGAGACTTGTATAGAGGTGTAGAAGAAGGTAACATTCCTTTTTTTGTCTTTTACTCGGCTGTTTTAAGATGTTCATCCCACACGGGAGTCTAAAAATTAACAGTTTATCCCTAGTACACACCGGTATGCTCAATTATTTATGTTAACACAAACTCACAGCTAGATTCTCTTGTCTGGTAACCGAACCCTACAAGGATGAAAGAAGGGATGATCACCGGACTCATCTCTGCCTTTCTTAATCTGGATGTGTAGATCAAAGTTTGCTTGGAGACCTAGAAAATGGTGCCATGGGCCATGAGAATATGTTTCCATGATCATGAAATATCTAGCATTGATAACAAGGAGCGACAATTGTACCACGCTATCGAAGCTTCTTCACTCATCGACCAGCCGCGTCTCCTGGAATCAATTCGAAACAATATTCTTAAATTGCCAGCTTCATACGTACCTAGTAGTTCCTCCACAGGCTGAGTCTCTACCAAACTCAGATCCTGTGTCCCCTTCGTGGTGTCTGCCATGTTGACATCTTCATCGGCCATGTGCAGACTCTGCGTTTCATTGACAGGAGCCACAGGGACGCCTTTCTTCGGCTCCGGCTTCTTCTCCACCATCTTCATCTCCTTCTCCTTCTCCTTCTCCTTCTCCTTCGGTTTAGACGATCCTATACCAAAAAGTGTGGTCTGCCGTGCCACACCTTTTTCTATGGTCGAAGGCTTGGCAAAAGGTCCTGTAAACAAACTTGCATGTCCGTATTTCCAGAAATCGGCGAAAGCAACGCACGTTTTAAGCGCATACCAGCCTCAGACTCACGGGCACCAACCTTCTCGAAAAAGCTTTCGCTTTTCTGTATTGACTTCCCATTCGCATCCGCTTTTCTTGCGAATGGATTGCGCATCTCTAGTCCAGGTTTACGTGCAAATGGATTGATTTCTTCATACTGACATTAACCAGCTATTCCCAATGATGAGGCACAAACTGGCTTACTTTGCTTAGGCGGAGGCGTTTGGAAGCTGGATTCATAGTCCTCAACCTCAGTCCTCTTGCGTTTGCCATCTTCAGATGAACAGACCGAAGCTTGTATATCTACATCGTCCATGAAAGAAGGGCCATCCATTGAAGGAGCCAGGCTTGACGACGGGACAACAGAACTAAAACGCGTCGTTTCGACCATAGGGATCGTCACTCTCATCAACCTCGGCCGCTCGATAGCAGGTGGTGGTCGAACATCACCGAGTAGATCCACCCTTGAGCTTGCGGAGTTATTTGTAGAAGGTTGAATTTCACGAAGAGGCGGGTCGGGCTTCAACCACCGTCTACGTTTATTCCGTGCAGCGACGAGCCGATCTTCATTCTCCTCTCGATCGGCCTTGAGAATCACGATCTTCTCTCGTAGCCCGACGAGATGATAGAAGTCGGCAATTTTCATGGCAGAGTCGAACGATGAGATGTTATGCAGGAGCTTGGTAAGCTCAATAGCGCGGGGCACATTATCAGCCTTACAGGCCGCCTGGATGAGAATGATGAACTCCCTGTCCAGCGCATGCTCCCTTTTGAGGATGTTGTCAGTCGTAAGTTCTTCATCAAGGGAGTCCAGAGCCATTTGGATAAGAAGCGATTCACGTTCGACCCTACAATCAAGGAGAAATTTGGACTGTTTGGTGAAGAAAATTGATTCTTACAGCTCCTCCTTTTGTTCATTGATCCGGAAGGGTATCCGTAAGGGAAGTTCTTGAATAAGTGGACGTGGGAAACCAGGATGTTCTTGTCTTCCCTGTATTAGCACTAGTCATCAAACCAAAATCTAAAGCTGGCCATGTAACTACACGCCTTGAGAATAAGACACATAAGATTGTTCTCGGTGATTCCAACTGGCCAGTAGGATTCATCTTTTCCCTGACGTCGTTCGAGCAGATTTGTATCCATTATTCTCGCCCAAGAAGCGTGGTGTGGCATCCGAAATTTCGTGAGAATATGCACATAACCTGCACTGTCATACATTGAGGGCGCCTAGAATGGTTAGTCAGCCCACAGTATACATGTCAAAGAGCTAGGCAGCAAACCCCTTGGTCAGTCAGTCCTATCCATTTGAGGATATGTCCTTTGGGAAGTGGAAGCATGTCCCGCTGCTTTACACTGAAATCCTCGAAATCGATGATCGAATACGAGAGGTTCTGCGAGCCTGAGGATTGGATTGTCAGGCACTTTCACTCTGTCAAGAATACAGCATAATCATACCATCTATGGTCGTCGCCCCAGCCCTATGCACGACAAACACCCACTCAGGACCAGCAACCATCGACACAAAATCTCCAGCAAGACCCAATATCCTCCTCTCTCTCCCTGTACCAGTCAAAAACGTCAAGTCTCCCTCCGACGTTGCAACCACTACATTTCCCCACCCCTGCAAATCAGGATCGTTTGAATGTCGCAAACTGCTAGAGGGCCGCGTACCACCCGCTGCGACCCCTAGCACCGACGTTTTGGGACGACTGAGGACATATGTCCATTCACCCTGGCTAGTCCATGTGCCGTAAGGTTTGTACATCACTTGTGCGGGATGTTCGTTTTCCGGAAGGCACGCGAAGACGGCCCCGCGTTCGCCTATGGTGCGAACTTAGTCATAGACAATATAGAGATAGCTAAAATCTTACCAAGATACCCGAGGTCATATTTATAGTTATCATTGAAATGGTATGATTTCCGCATTGAGCGGTCGAAGAAGTCGACATTAATGATCTGATGCGTGTCCTGGTCTGTCACTTCAATGACACCTAACGTGTTGTACGCTAAGTGCAATCTAAGCCAAGGGATAGGGTCACGTCTAATAAATATCATACCGAGATACCTCTTTCTGTTCTCCATTGGGGTAGAACCAGGCTGGAAAGGAGGTTGAGCTTTCGTAATGCTCACTAGAATGTGTCATGCTTTTCAATTTTGGCGATCGACAGCGTATGCTCACCCATCTCTTTCACTAAATCATCAGACTTCCCGATTGATTCAGGATTGTCCTGTAGTCCCCCTCCTATATCGTCAATTATCCAGTCGTCATCGACGTCACCATAGCCAGGCTCCAGGTCAGCGCCATCACCGTCTCGTAACCGAGTGCTAGAGTTCGCAGCTTCTGCAATGTCATCGAAGAGGTTACTCTTGGGTCGGGCAGTGATTGTCGCCGCAGCGGTGGTTACAATCGATCGCCTGACAGGATCGGGGTAAGTCTGTGATATTGGTTTGTGCCAGCGGCTGAACCCTCCCTCCGTATCCGTCCAAGCTAGCAAATTGTCTCTAGGCGAAAACGCTAGATGGGTTATGGTGGCTCCCGGCGTTGCCGGATGGCTACAGCAAATTTTGCCTTAATTCGCGTCAAATAGGGTGAGAAGGTAGTATACCTAGCAATAAGTCGTCTTGACTGTATCGACCATACATGGACCTTGGAACGAGATGCACACGCGAGATATTCCCCATTAACCGAGACAGCAAGCGCTGTGATGGGTCCGGAAAGGTCCTTGTCAGAAAAAGAGGTTGATCTAGACCAGTCGGACCGAGATACAGTCACAATCTCTGGAACAATTCTTGTGAAAACATGAAATATCATGGATAACTATTACCACGAACCATGAGTTCTGGATGCTGTGTAAAAATACTGGCCAGATGTATGCCAAACCGCTGAGCAGTCATGAGCATAGTCCGGTGACCTGGAAAGGCAACTCAACAACAAGGTCAAAAAGAGAAAGGAAACCCAAACATTGGATCACCGATGCGAGGGATCAGACCCTCGATAGTTGTCTCAATCTGAGGCTCCTCATTAGATAAGTTCCATACAATGACCTTCCCATCCGCGCCAGAAGTTGTCTACCAGTCTAATCAGAATGTTATACCTTCATCGATACAAACGAAAGGTACCAGTAGCGGAGAGCTTGGATGCCAAGTTACTTTTCGTACACTACCGACATGCCCTTCCAGCTGTTTGACTATCTTGATATCTTCCAGATCCACAACTCTGACATCGAAGTTCCTACAACACCACCATGAGTTTGTTTGAGACCGAGAAAATGACTGATACTGACTCGGAGGCAACGGCTACTCTCTTGCCCTCTGGATCAACGGCTAGTGATCGAATTGCCACTCCATTGGCATCCCACACGTGCCCAGTGAGTTCCGACTGATGCTTAATGTACTGTCTGACCGCTGAGTCTTCACTCCCAGATAGCCAGCCGTCGCTCTAGGCAAAAGATTAGGTGATGTGAATATCATAAAATCAAACAACGACGTGCTGTAGCTGCCACGGCTGTGATCGATTGGTCCGCCTCAGACGCAGTCACAGGTTCCTGCTCAACACCTTCGCTCATTTTCCATATTCGAACGATACAATCTTGTCCTCCGGTATAAGCATGGCTATACACTCGACTGAGCGGATTTTTACGGCCGTGAGCCGGAATGGACTTACGTTCCATCCTTAGAGAATGTCAAGCAAGTGACCCCGGCCTCATGAGCTGGGTTTGTGATGATATTAGCCATAGAATAGACGACAGCAAGGCCGTGGCGGCTAATAAATTCAACGACGCGTTCAAGTTTGGGAGAAAACACGATCGTCACATTACGATCACGCGTCCGTGACATCTTGTAACGGGCGCGTTGCATAGACCCCTTCCGCGGGTAGACGGGTGTGGACCCGACTCTTTCCGTTATTGCCTCACTTATATTACGTACAGGAATTCCTTGATATATATATATGAGCAATTTATATTGTATCTAGTTAGTTCTTCCAATCTAGGACATACACCTATTCTATCGGAAGTCTCTAAGCTTACCCCAAAAATCTCTTCGTGCGACGTTACCGTGTCCCTCACGCTAACGTCACATATTTTGAACAGAACCACTTCCTAGCTTAACTAAAAGTTTGCTCTCGTCATTGGACGTCGCCGGTCTGATCAACCAGCCCTACCAACTGCGTGAGTAAACAATCAAAAAATTTATCGCTAACCAATGGCATATAGAAATCGTCTTCGGTCATCGACTCTAGCGCAGTCTGCAGCTGCGCCAGACCTCGAGAACTTCCCGGAGCCCAGTCCGGCACAGGAGGCCCCTTCGGAGCTGACTGAGCTGGAAGGCTCCGTGGACTCGCTTAACCCCGCCGCCGAGAAACCCAAAGGGACCGGCAACTCATTCGTAGTGAGGGCGGATGCCCCTGCATCCGAAGAAGACAGGGAGGCACACTTCTTGAGAAGTGATGAAATACGTGCTGGAGAGCTAGCATGCTCTCGCGACGAGAAATCCAGTGCTGACGAGTATTGCGACAGGTACTCCCGGTTGACAGTAGATACGGCTAGCCTGTCTTTGGTACCAATAATACAGCTTCAGCGGAATCCACCCCGGTGCAGGTCCATAAGAAGCCCCAACGGAACGTAGGGGAATCCCCAGAGGTAATGGCCCCCACTGACATCCCAGCCCTAACCCCCAAACAGGGAAGGGTGGTGGTCCTCGCACGTCAGTCAATGACGGAGGAGGAATGGAAAAGGGTAGATAGAAGGGCAGAATGGATCTGCCAAGGCCAATCAGAAGAAAATAAATTTTGGGCCGACAAAATTCTCGGCACCATCGGAGACTTGCACTCAGATGGCCCTATACCCGGGAAGGGCAAGGGCACCGATCCCCATAACTGGGGCACCATTGAGCTGCCAGAGAGCGAGACTAAACCTGATGCGCAAGTTTTCTGGGCTATAGGGAAGGTCATGGACCAAGTAAATGAGGATAACCCCGATTAGGGAGGGGACTAACCATGACAATGGGATAGCTCTCCCCCGAAATGACTCCAGACTTGAACTGACGGCAGCCCCAGAAAAGGCACAAGAAGGAAAGGTGGACCAGTGGCATATCATGATACCACAGGAAGAAATAAAGTGACTATTGCGTGATCAGAGGGCTTTGACCAAGGAATTGAACTGCTTGAGGCAGAAACAGGGCACTGCTCACAGTAAGAAGGAGCAACTCGGCCCAGTGCCAGCCTCTGCCAGGCTCACGGAACTGATTGGTAGAGTCACCAAAAAGGGTGTGAGAGTAAGCATGGGGACGAGACCTTACCTCTCAGCACCGGGATATCACAAAACCTTTTGCTCAGATCTTTGGAAGTAGTGCACTGGGGCAAGCCTTTAGATGCCTTGGTGATACAGATGATGGGGACCTGAGGGATCTTCTTCATTGTCATCCTCAGAAGCAGATTCGAAACCTACCTCCCACAGGTACAAATCAGACAGGACAAGCTCCAACAGTTCCAGTGGACCATCAGAGTCAGGATCTAGTGCAAGGTCATCCAGTGGCCAGTGGCGAGATTGTAGCCATGGTCACAACAAAGGAAAACAGGGAAAGAAGAATAGAAGGTTGCATTTAAGGAGGTCCAGGTCTTGCCACAGTAAGAGGAGGCCTTGGACCCTGATCAAACCTATGCCCCCAGAAAAGTATGGCAGCCAGGCAGAATACTGACTGTTCCAAAAGTTCCTGACCCATGGAACTGCATACGTGAAGTATGTGTACGTGGAAAAGAGCTGCCAGGTAATGGTGCTATTAGAATTCCTCACAGGAAGAGCATACACCCTTTATACACAATGTGTTTTGTTAGCACCACATTGGTGGACTCTAAAGGAGTTCTTCACCAAACTGTTCAACTACTGTTTCCCAATTGACTACTGCAACCAGCAACATGTGCACCTGGAAAGGTTTGAGCAAGGTGGAAGATTAGTAAAGGACTATGTAGCTGATCTGGATGAATTATTCACCATTGTAGGGTTGGATAGTCATTGTGCCCTAAGTAATTAAGCTGTTCAATGGGTTTAGACCCTCCCTGAGGAGAGCTCTCTTGCATGCTCATCTTAACCCAGAATGCTTGAGCTGGAGTGCACTGGCTCAGGAGGCCAAATATCAGGAGATGGCTGAAAATGTGGACCTCAAAGAGGCCCAATGATCATGCAACACCCCAAATGAGCATAGAAGCTGGAGGGAGCATTAGCAAGATGACTAGAGAGAAAACAGACTGCAGCATAGCTCTGGCCACTTGGCCCCCCCAACCTTTGGATGAAAATCCAATACAACACCCAGCATTGCTGCTATGCAAGTGGGTAGGGGCTCTAGAAAGGGCCCCTAGCATCCATTCCAGCAGGCATGGCCAGTCAGACAAAGAGGCCTCCACCCTGTCCCAGCATCAAATGCCTGAGCTCCTTTGAGCAAAGAGGAGGCAGAGTTGTAAGCTGCCAATAAATGCTTCAGGTGCAAGGAGGAGGGACATGTGGCTCAAAACTGCCCTCAAGCCCACACAGCAAGATCTATAACTGGAAAACTTCTGGGCATCAGCATATATGGACTTTCTGTAGAGGTAGAAGAGGCAGGATACTTCAGGTCTAGCCTTGAGGAAACCACAGAGCTCACCATTGGAGCCCTGGCAGTGTGAGATTAGTAGTGTCAGAATAATGAACTACAAGACCCCTTGGAGCCTACAAGCTCCCAGATAGGGTTGACTGGAGGAATGAAAGCAGGAGACCTCACAGCAGAGGACCCATTGGTTGTGATATCACACTGTAATATCACATTGTGACACTGTACATTTGCCCTGGCCACTCCTGGCCTGCCTCATTTCTTTCACAATTGCTTTGTCTCAATTTCCATTGTTAACATTAGACATATATATACACTACATTACAAGAAACACCCTCAGAGGATGAGAAGAAATAGACTTACTTACATGATTAGATGAACTAATTGTACCATAGACACAGACTAATCTGTCTGTGATTATCTAGGTACAGAAATAGAGTTGTTTATATCATGGACTGAGGACACAGACTAACCTGTCTATGATTATTGTCAGGTCCAGAGAACCTGGGAGCTCACCTTCAGGAACAAGAACCTGCTAGTCAGTTAGTCAATGACTGAGAAGGGAATGTACAAGTGTTTCAAGGCTGATCTGGATGCTAGGCAATGTTCTGGAGCTGATGTGAAGAGGGTTGAGGTGGTTGAAGTCTGTGGGAATGTTTTGCAGACTGAGACAACTATGCCAGAAAGTTGAAAGAGAGAGGAGAAGAAGAATAAATTGAGTATGAATAGAGACAGAGAGTAGAGAGATAAGAAGTAGACAAAATTAGGCAATATCAAGACTACCAACTGACTACAGGGTTCTAGAGTTATATACTTGAGGTCTCCAGGGAGAGTTAGGGGAGGTAGGGGGCCCCCAAGTGGGCAGTGCCTGCCCAAGACTCAGCTTCTATTGTAGTGGGGCCTGGGTATAGTCCAAAGTGGGCTCTGAGGGTGGATCTGCCAGACAGAGGTGTCTTGAGGCTGGGGCAGGCCTCAAGGGCATGTTGGGACTTGGAAAGCTGTCTTGCCAGTGATCTGGTGATGTGTAAGGTGCATTCCAAGGAAGTTGTCAGGATTGGGGCTTGGGAATGCATGGGCCAGTGGTTCAGTGATGCACAGATTGTGGGGGTAGGGGGCTGAGTGTCTGGGAGCCAGATGGGGGTGGTCTGGGAGGTTGTTGGGGGTGGCAGGGTTGTCGGAGGTTGGCAGGGTGAAATGGGTGGGGTCCTGACAATTATCTAGGATCAGATTCTAACAGGTTATGGACCTATTGCTGCTCAACTGAATCTGATTTTTATGACAAATCTCTACTGAACCAGCTGTTTAGCTATTACTTGTACATGTCTCTATTATATTCTAATACACTACACTGAAGAATGACTACTTCTGGCAATACTATGTCTGCTACCCCTTCTTTGGAACCTAACTTTGATCCCAAACAGATAGAGGAAATGTGTCATGTTGATAACTCTACAAATTTGTGCAGATGAGTGAAACCTGGTGAAATTATGGGACCACTTAAAGAGATGGCATAGCAGGGCTGTGCCAGTCTAACAAGTGCATCTGCTCCAGGAAGCCCTTACTACAAAGTGTTCACCCTCTGAATCACTCACTAAAACAGCTGTTTTGATTTTTGACAAGGTTAATTGCACTTTCCAGGCAGGACAGGTTACAAAGAAACTCCTACAGTCTATTGCAAAATTATCTACCCTGTCAGACAAATCCTATACACACATTCAGGGAATCATATTGAGAGACCTTACTACATTGAGTGATGTAACAACATATGGACCCACTGAAATTTGATGGTTCCTTGAGGGGGAACAGACCTTGATTGATGCTGATAGATCAATCTCTGTGCCCACAGACATGATGTCCACAGCTTTCACAGCAAAGACATCTAAATATGATTGGTTGATCTATAGTAGATGCAAGTTATGGGGTAGGACAAATTTTCTGGGACATACTCTTCCCTGGTGTATTCTAGAAGGAGGTGGGATGTCTGGAAAGATGATGGAAGAGTCTAGGAAGGCTTGATTGGCCCATTATAATACACAGCACAAAGGATGGGACTCAAAGAAAGTGGCCACTTCATGAGTTACAATAACTCCATCAAATGGTTCAGCATTTACTGTTGAAGGTGACTCAGAGGTGATCACTGCATACATTGCCATACAGGGAGGAAAGGTGCCATCAAATGTCAAGACAGAGTTTGCAGGCCTTGTGTCTGATATGATCCCTATAACTACTGGTATTAAGGAGATTGAAGCATTGGAATTTGACTCCTTAATGGCAGTTAAGGAGCCACATGCAGGAGTTGATTGGCAGAACCATACCAACCATGCTCAAGGTGATAAGGTCTACATGTCAGTTCCTTTGAATGTATCACTCAACATTTTACCATTTTACCTTGATTCTGGTGCAACTGTGCACATATTTCCTGACCAATCCAACTTTGACTCTCTAATCCCAATTCCAGAAAGAAAAATCCATGGTGTTGGGGGGTCAGCTATAGCTGCAACTGGAATTGGTAGCATCTGCCCATAAGTAAAAGAAGGGGTGCACATTATGATTGATAAAGTCCTATATGCACTAAAATCAATGGTTTGCCTTTTATCTGTCAGCAAGCTGGCCAAATTGACTGACATATCTACCACTTTTGATGATGTCAGGGTCATGCTGAGGAAGGAATCATCTAACTATCAGGCTATTGCACAGATTGCCTAAGCTGGGATGGTTGATGGTATGCCTTGAACTTTCCCTAAAAAGCCTCCTATATGTGATGACTGCATCTTTGGCAAACAGGCTAGAATGCATGCATTTGGTGAATTACAGGCCTGGACTTTGGCTCACAAACATGAAATGAGCAAAAACCTTAAAATCCTTCATATAGGATATGATGGCAAACTCAACAGTGATAACCATAAAGTTTGGTATAAGTCTAAGGGTATTGTCCTTGAAACTAGTACACCATCTACCTCTGCACATATAGGGTATGTTAAAAGAATGCATGGGACACTTATGGAGAAGGCAAGATCAATTCAAATGACAGTAAAATGTCCAGCATACCTTTGGAATGAGTTCTATTCAACTGCAACACATCTCCATGTAAAGACAAAGACTTCTGTTGATGAAAGTGTTACCTCAGACAAGCTATAGTTTAAAAGGAAACCAGACTATTCCTACCTTTGTGAAATAGGTTGCTGTGTGTTTGTGTTGGTCCTCAACAAACACAACCCAAAAATCTACAAAAGGTCAATTGAGTGTATGCTAGTAGGGTATGATCAGAATTCTAAGTCATACCATTGTTATGAAAGATCTACCCAAAAAATGTATAGCTTATATCATGTCAGGTTTATTGAAAGTCACCATGAGGTATCTCCTTTGACATCATATGAATCTGAGGTGACTCAAATGGTTGATCAACCAAGCTTCACATTGATACATACAATCTTAAAGGTATCAAACCCAAAACTTGCTGCCCCAACTATGAATGATGACAAATCTGTTGGAGTGCCAAGTCTAGAACCACAGGAGAAAAGGAATGCATTTGGCTGAGGATGATAATGGCAGCTCTAGGACATTGCATTGACAAGGCTATGACAATACTATGCAATAATACTTTGGCCATAAATCACTCGGAGAATACACTACTCCACTCTCAAGTCAAACATATTGACATAAAGTATCATTTTCTATATGAACAAGTCAAGTCAGGGAAGATTACACTGCAGTTGGGGGAGATTACACTGCAGTTGGAGGAGATTACACTGCAGTATATTGCTTCAAAAGACAACATTGCAGACATATTTATGAAGGTGCTGCCTGCTCCACAATTTAGAATACTACATAATATCTTAGGATTGCAGGATTCTGCATGAAGAGGAGCAACTATACAGTGAGGAGGAGTGTTGTGATATCACACTGCAATATTACATTGTGACACCATAGGTTTGCCTTGGCTACCCCTGGCCTGCCTCATTTCTTTCACAATTGCTTTGTCTTGATTCCCATTGTTAACATGAGACATATATATACACTACATTACAAGGAACACCCTCAGTCATTTATATCACAGACTGAGGGTGAGTAGAAATAGTCTTACTTACATGATTAAATGAACCAATTGTACCATAGATACCTGTCTATGATTATCTAGGTACAGAAATAGAGTTGTTTATATTGTGGACTGAGGACACAGACTAACCTGTCTGTGATTATTTATAATTGGATTCTAACACCATTTAAGGATTTACCAGACCTACAAACCATGTCAGATTCACTCTTGGAGGAAGATTACTTCAATGAGGACTGGAAGACTCCCCTAGAGTACATCAATCACTTGATGGCTGGGGTGGCAAAGTCATCATCCTCTGAGACCCCTGAGAAACAGGTCTCTAGCAGTGGTGGTCTACCAAGCAGCAGCAATGGGGTTAGTGGAAGCAGGGATTGGGGAATATCTAATCCCAAATTCCACCTTGACCTTCAGTAAATACTCCTAGTTGGTTAAAGATGCTATGGAATGGCTGGAAATGTTGCAAATGTCTGAGGGCCTCCACACTGAGTTGGATAATGGTCTTTCCTAAATGACTGAATACATGCTGGAAAGTCTTCAGCCATACCCTGGGGACCCCCCCAACATCTTGCAATACAGGGGCCCCTGGTTCTCCATGTGGCAGGAATCCACAGATAAACTTGTGGTCACAGATAAAGTGTTTGTCACCAATAATATCTTTGCCACTGACACTGCCAGTGACCATGACTTTGAGATAGGCTTATGGTATGCCACTCAAAGGGCTGAGCATACAGGAGTCCCACTGACATGGAAATCTGAGTTTCAGACACATATTATTGATGATGTATGAGCATAGAATGCCCACTAGGTGCTGGAGTCAGGAGCAGTATACTAAAGCTTGCATCAACACCACTGCCATCACAGCAAAACATTCTTGGTTGAGAAAATCAGCCTAAGGAGGTACTTTATAAAGAACTACCTCACCAACTTCCACACAGCAACCTGTGGGATATGTTTGCACAACCCCTTCTTTAACCTGTATGACTGGTTGATAAAATGTAGGGCATAGGCTATGACCTGCAAACCATGGGGATGGAGAAGGGTACCTGGGTAGGATAACACTTACTGCTACCAGAATTGCTTGTTTGTTGAGACTCCTAACTTCATGTTCCTACTGAGTAAGAAACAATCCCCTACAAGTCTTGAGTCTATGATCAAGGAGCTTGAACTCAGTGGACAGCAAGTAGAAGCAGATACCTACCCTGCTATCCAATGGAACTCAGCTTATGTGCATACACCTCCCACCAAGTTCTAAAGCCCCTAGTAGTGGTTGTGCATGTAAAGGGCCATCCTGTATAAGCACTGATTGATTTGAGGTCATTGGGGGACTTTGTCTCCAGCATCCTCATGCAGCAATTGGAGCTCAAAAGAGCTGAACTGCAAAACCCAATTCCAGTACAACTGGTAGTGCAGGGTTTTAGATATCAGATAAACTTTGGCACCAACATAAAATTCAGCTACTAGTCAATCTAAGAGCAACAATATTTTGATGTCATCAACCTGTCAGAATACAACCTGATCCTTGGAATGCCCTGGCTTTTTCAACATTGAGTGACCTATGGCCTGAACCCACCTTGGGTCATTGTAGGAAGCAATGTGTTGCTCTATATGGTAGGGGAGGGGGTAACCAGACCTGACCTCACAGGCTGTACAGATTTATAAATACCACCTAGAGCAGACCTGTGAGGAACTGCATCAGTATGCTAAACCAGTTTGTAAGACTGCTAGCAACACACCATTACTGCCACTTAGGGCTATTAACCACAAAATCCCACTGATTGACCTAGAGAAAATTTACTCATGGCATCTTTCCAGGTGTCCAGAGGTAATAAGACCATAGTAGATCATGAAGCAGGATGCCTACATTAAGAGTAGTTGATGGTGTGTCACCAGTATTAGTAACATTGTCCCAATGATGTTGATATCTAAGCCTGGCCCAGTGAAGCCAGGTGAGGCACCTTGTATGCACACTATATTTGACTTATGCACCCATAATGCTAACACTATCAAGTGGTCTTCTCTACTACCTGACATAGAAGGTATCCTCTGCCAGGTGGCATATGGGAAATATCAGTCTATTCTAGATAGACAGGATGTCTACAAGCAAATATGGTAATCCCAGAGCATGTCAATCAATTGGCTGTGACTGCACCAGATGGCAACATAGTTAGCTATATGTTGCAGCAAGGTGACTGCAACTCATTAGCAACATATTAGGCATTGATGAACCACATGTTTTCAGCATACTTGGGCCAGTTCCTCAATGTTTACCTGGATGACATAATAATATACTCAAACACTATTGGGGACCATGCCATGCATGTCAAGCTAGTGATTGATATCCTCTAGAGGGAAAAGCTCTACCATGGAGAGAAAAAAATACATTTCCTGTATAAGGAGATGGAAGTATTGGGCTGGATTGTTGATGATAATGGCATCCAAATGGACCCTGAGAAAGTAGATGCATCAATACAATGGAAGATCCTAACAAACTGTGACCTACTGAGGGGTTTCCTTGGAGCAGCAGGTTATCTGGCTGATGACATTGACTGTATCTGAATTCCAATGAGGATATTGCATGGGTTAATGGGGGATACAGTCCCATTCTGGTGGGACCATACCCATCCAGTGGGCTTTTGAGGATATCAAATACCCGTCATCCATGTGCTAAGACCACAATCAAAAACCACTGGAGTATGGCCCTGATATAGAACCAGTAAATGTGGTGACTGATGGGTGTGGGACAGGACTCATGGGTGTTGTGAGCTAAGGCAAAAACTGGAAATTGGCCAGGGTGGCTGCTTTCTTCTCTATAAAGCTCAACTCAGCCCAGCAAAACAACCCAGTACATGAGATTGATATGCTGGCAAGGGTGGAAACAATGCTGCATTATTAGGACATTCTACAAGGCATAAAATTTAAATGGTTCACTGACCACAAGGGGCTGATTCACCTGTTGAACCAGAAGAACCTGTTGGAGTAGCAGACATGATGGTTGGAAAAGATTGCTGAATTTGACTTTGCTGTTGAATATGTACTGGGTGCAGAAAACATCTTGTCAGATGCCCTGTTGAGACTATATACCTATGATGAGCTTGGGACTGTGAGGGCCAGGAGTGAATACACCTACCACAATGTGATCAATAATGACACTTTGAAGGGACACAAGATATCCATGCCAGTGCTAGAGGGCAAACTCAGTGGCCTCCATAATATGAATGTGACCAATAACAGGGTTGTGGCTGTTGGGGGGCAAGGAAAACTTGCAGATCCTCCAGCAAGGCCTTATGTGATGAAACAATGCTAGCAGGGCCCTTCTCCAGCAGAGAGCAGCAGAGCAGAAACCAGCAAAAAGTTTGCCACATGCATATGCTATAATTTCATCCTGAAGGGCCCCAAAGACCCACAGCATTGAAAGGAGGGTGTGGATTCACTGGATTCACACAAAATCATGATCTGGATCCCAGCACAGAATTCCAAAACCAAGACAGAGGGACTGCAACCTACAATGGATGAGGAGTCAGCTTGTGATGAGTGTCTGGCCTAAGAAGTGAGGGCATTGAGGGAGCTTATACCTATTGACCCCCTCACCCTTACCCTGCCAGAAATGCTGAATGGAGGGTGGAAGCCAGTAGACCTTCTAGAAAGTATTTGAGGGAAATACTATGAAGACTCAGCCTTTGGGAAAATAATGAAGCAACCATATAACTATAAGAATTTTGAGGTAATGGAGGATGAACTTGTGTATCTCAAAACCAATGAGTCATGTGTAATATGCATTCCTAATATTTAAGTGGCAGGAAGACATATTATGAGATAGTAATAGCAGAAGCACACTCAGTCTTGGCCCACCTAAGTGCAAGCAGGACACTAGCCTACCTTCATGAGCAGGCCTGGTGGAAGGAAATGCATAATGATGTATTGCCAGACATGCCAAATGTGTAGCTGCACCAAACTCACAAACCATAAACCTTACAGGCTATTACACCCTTTAACTGTCCTCACTCAGCTATAGAAAGTAATTGGAATTGACTTTGTTGGACCACTCCCAAAGTCAGAAACCCATGATGCCACATTTGATTCTATAACTGTGATCATCAACCACCTTACAGGAATGATTCACCTGGTTCCAAGCCACACCATATATATAGCTAAGGATGTAGCAGAACTCATTTTTGCTAAAGTATATAAACAATATAGTCTATCATACACTATAGTCAGTGAGCACAACAGCTACTACACCAGCATTGTTTGGACACATCTCCACTCTCTTATAGGCACAAAGCTGAAATTGTTCAGTTCCTATCACTCACAGACTAATGGAGCCACTGAGAGGGCAAATTGCACCATAATTTAGATAATTTGCCAGAGTATCAGTCCTGCTCAGATGGATTGGGTAGTAAGGCTTCCTGCTGTAGAATTTACCATCACTCTGGCCAGGTCAGACAGTACTGGGTACTCACCATTCTTTCTGAACTATAAAAGAATGCCAAGATTCCTAGTATGGAATTCTGCAACCAAGAATAAGTTTATTGGTGTGTAAATATACTTCTAAAGATTAAAATTGGCCATTATGGCAGCTCATGACAGCATCCTGGCAGCATGCACTCCCAATTAGGATCCTGACCTCTCTTGGCCTATAGCTTAATTGTGTTGCACCCTATAAAAGGGCTCTAACACCTACCACTGTCTTTGTTACTGTGTCCCTCATGCTAATGTCACACATCTTCACTAGCTGGCCAGTGTTTGCCCTCTCACATGTATTTGTGGTCTGCTCTTAGCTTACTCTTCATCCCTGTGAAAAGTGGTGTTTATGCTTATGGGGAATAGTCTAATAGTGATTGTCTTTGATGCTTTAGGTGGTAACAAGACTAGTGCAGAATTTGCCATTGTTGAAGACCTCACAGTTAGCTACACTTACATTTCAGATCAAATAAATAACATCTTGAAGATCATGAATCTTGTCTTTTAATCCCAGAGATGACTATATTTGTTCATCAATCTATTACTAAGATAATTGCTGTTCAACTAACACTGTGCTAGGTGCTAGTTGAAAACCAAGTAACTTGAGTTAGGTCTGAACCAATGCTGCTCTTGGGATGCAAATTACCTCATTAACTGTATTCTCCAGAACCTTGACATCATTATCCTTGGCATTATAATGTTCTCCCTCCATATACATATATCACAATGAATATGGATATATAAACTTATGATATTGATATGAAATTAAGAGTTTCACTATTGTTCAACATCCACAAACTTTAGACAAATGAGTTGTGCTCCTGTTTTACAAGGGTTCATTCCAGCTTGACCTGGCTCTTCAAATCTACAAACTTGTTCTTAATTGTTGCACCCACCTTAATAAAGCTCTAGGCCCTTTGGAGGTGGACTATGCCAGGTCTTTGCTTAAAACTCTTATATGTATCTCTTGAGGCTTGCCCTTTCACTTTCTCTTTGATGCTTTTTTCTTATAATTCTCTTCTAGTCTGGTGACAACACCACAAATGACTTTGATATAGAGTTGTGCATCATTTTGCAATCCCTTCCCATGGATTCCATGGCAGTATAAGAGGCCACAGAGGTGTAAACACCAATGCTGCCTCTGTTTGACCCACTTAGCATAGGTTACACTATCCACTCCTTTATCTCTTGATCCATAGCCCACAATATATTCTTTTACCCCAAATCAGCTTATACTTTGAGTTTTTATAAAACTTAAAAATCTTTGCCAAGTTCTTCCCATTCTAATTCCACCATTGAGGCTAAGTCTGGAAAACCTGGGAGCTCACCTCCAAGAGCAAGAACCTGCTAGTTGGTTAGTTGATGACAGAAAGTGGAACATATGAGTGTTCAAAGACTGATCTGGATGCTAGGCAATGTCTTAGAGTTGAAGTAATAAGAGCAGAGGTTAGCAAAGTCTGTGGGAATGTTCAATAGACTAAGACAACTGTGCTAGAGAGTTGAAACAGAAAAGAGAAGAAAGAGTAGATTGAATAGAGAAAGAGACAAAGTAAAATAGAGAGACAAAATACAGGCAATATCAAGACTAGCAACTGACTATGGTGGGTTTGGAGCTATATACCTGGGGTCTCTGGGGAGAGTTGGGTGAGGTAGGGGGTCCCTGGATGGATGGCATCTGTCTGGGACTCAGTCTCTATAGTAGAGTCTGAGTATAGTGTGAAGGCAGGCTCTGTGGCTGGATCCATAGATGCAGGATTGTCTTGAGGTTGAGGTAGGCTGTAAGGGCAACCTCTGGAGGCTGTTGCACAGTCACACAACTGGCAGAGGGAGATCCAAAGATATATTCAGCAGTAGATAGATCTCCAAATAAAGCTATATGCCTGGCAGAGGGAGATCCAAAGAGAACAA
>JABCKS010000399.1:0-20257 GCA_018851325.1 Termitomyces sp. DKA19 | reverse complement strand
TTCTCCTTTGTACCTCTTATATAGTACTCAACATTCCTTGTTGACTGCTTCTAGCTTATCCCACTTCAACCTACTTCCAGCAGTCTTAAACCAGCATAACTATATTCTAAAAATAGCAGTGACTGCTATGCAGGATTTATTGCCAGTTAATCATGAGCTATTGTTAAGATACAACTGGCCTGCTACAGAAAGGCCTTAGCTATAGCCTGTTTCTTGAGTTGTTTAGCAATCATTGAGGCCATAGCAATTGGTCAAAGATAAGATAGGAAGATAGAGATAGAGATAGAGAACTTACTAGAGTTCAACTAAGTACCAGTCTTTTATACACTCACCTCTTCCTATATATAAACTATACAAGTGATTATAGGACTTTGTTGATTAAGAACAATTAAGATTTCAGTATAGGGAAAGATGATAAGATCCATCTATCACTAAGTACCATTAATAATATCTCTACCTATCTTATCTGGACAGCACATGACTTGGGATATAGTATGAGACTGACCTGTTGCTTGGTATTTCATAGATTCTTGTCTTATAAATTATAAGCAAGTCATGCATGATCTAGACTTAAGGTCTAAAACAAGGTAGCCTTTTATACAAAACCTTAGCAACTATTAGATTTTCAGAATTACAAATTGCATCATATAGAATCTAGCCTTAAGATCTAGAATGACTAGGCCAAGAACTCCTTTTAGCAATGATTGCTAGTGACAACTTTTAGTGACATGACATAACCTTTGAAAAGAAAACATATATATTATAGACACATAACTTTTTAGACCCTTTATTTTTCTTGATTACAAACATATCTGAATAGTGTCTATACTTAAATACTGATATATAGTATGCTCATTTATTTTCCATTTGAGATACATGTTTATTTTCCATTTAACACATTTTATACACTTTTGACATTATATATTTATGGCTAGTTACCATCTTAACATCAGTATAAATTTTTAGACATCTTAATAAATATCATTACCTTTGGCAACCATCTTTTCTTTCTTGCTTATATTACTTACCATAGTATAAACACTCCCTATACATATTGAATTCAACATAAAAAAGATATAATTACCACTGCCCACTAAAGCCTCTGAGTATTCTGCTTTCAATACTTTCTTCAGCTTCAAAGTTTATTTCTGGTCTTTATTACTGTTAATAAGACCTATCTGTCACTAAGTACAGTTACCAACATCTCCAACTATCTTATCTGGACAGCACATAACCTGGGGATCAGCACAAGATTTTACATGAGACCTTAGTGACTATAGAATTTTTTTTGGATCACAAGCATTTATTACATGGAGCCTAGACCATGCATCTAGAATAACCTTGCCAAAAGCCCCCTTAGCAATGTTTGCTAGTGACAATTCTTAGCAATATAGGCACTTTGCTTTCAAAATGAACATATAGACATGTGACTTCTTGGACCCTTCATTTTTCTTGTCCTGATTACTAACATACTTGAACAGCATCTACACTTCAGATACTGACATTTGGTATGCTCTTTATTTTCATTTTGACACACAGTATGCACTTTTTGACATCAAATATGTATGTTTGGTTACCATCTTGACACCCAGTATACATTTTGGCAGATGCTGTTACCTGCAGTAACCATCTTTCTTTTTAGGATACATTACTTACAAATAGTATAAATACTCCCTATACATACCTAGAAAAACAATGAAGAAATGGACAGAGCAACCCCAAGTACTTGGCCCTTGGTATCTCCTTCAGCTTTAGAGCTCATTCTTGTTCACCCTTGCCATTGTTAACAGCTGAGTGACAAGCCTTAGTGACCTTGTCTTTGATTTAACATAGTACTAAGTATAGGTGCCTTAGTATTATAGTGTCTCAGTAACATTAGCAACTATAGCTAGCAACTAGTCCCATGTGTTCTCTAAGTTCCTTCCTATTTGACTTACATTCTTGCCCTATTCCTTCTTTGTTGCTTGGACCTTTACTGACCTTAGCAACATCTTCTTAGCAATTGTTTACTCAGCAACTTGTGCTTAGCCCCTTTCATACTTTAGTAACTTTTGTTTACCTTACCTACATTCATATCACATACTGCCTTTCCCTCTATTCCTATTCCATTTTTCATTTGGTGACTTAGCAACATACCATTAGCATTTAGTGACTTAGGCTGATGTCAATAGCTCCTTTCACTTACACTCCTTTTTCACCCTACTCTATATAGCTCTCATTCTCTGAGATGATTATTGACTTGCCCTCACACATATCCTATTGCTAGCTACCCTATCTAGTTGCCAGTGCTCTCTAGGTCTTTCTTTTGGTTTCCTGCACAGCAGCTAAGCAGCATAGGAGCCCATTATTTTAGATCCCACCATGAGGAACTTAGGTAATCATTCTGCCAGAAACCAGGGCCTAGGTGAAATGTTGCTTGGAATCTACTGCTGAGTTATCTAACTCTTTGCTATCAACACCCCCTAGTACTTCACCAACTACCCAGCCCAGACCACTAGCAGATAAATTAGAAGCCACTAGAACCCTCCTTGATGTTAGCAAACTTCTTAGTGACTTCCCAGGAGCATTTGTGGAGAGCTTTCTTAGTGCTCTATTATCACTGCTATCAGCTACCAACTCTTCTGTCTTCTTCCCTGAGAATCATTCAACTTCTGCTTTACTAGTAGACCAACAAGTACCCCTTTCACCAACAATACTAACAACTGCTATGAATAACAATCCTGTCACTTGCTATACTTGGATGCCCCCTTGTAACAACACAACAGCTCCTAAATGGGACAAGAGCACCAGAAAGATCTGTTGCTAAGGATTTGCCCACCATCATTAAGCCTACTGAACCTGCTCCCCAGCCCCCAGTACACCTGTTTTCTGGAATCCTTGCTTGCTACACTCCACCTGCTAACAGGAATTTTACTACTCCAGATTGCCATAATAATGCCACCTACAGGACCATGCTCCCCATTTATAACATTGAACAATCAAAAGCCATATTTAATCAAGTTTTAAGCACCCAAGTCACAGTTTTAGTTGGTGAACTCTGCTCTATGGCACCAGACATCAGAAATCAGCTTAGGACCACTGTTACACCCAAGTGACTAGCAGGAACAAATGCAAATATAGTACAGGATCCTAGTAACATCTTTGAAGAAGTGTTACCAACATTTGCTATGGATGAGCTATAGTTTTTGCTAAGTTCCAGTACCAGTACTACTAATGGAGTCACCCTAGACCAGGCCAAGGTCTCTTCAATTGACCCAGTAGAGGCCTACATTGAGTTGCTACCTCCTGAGGAGGAGCTGGTAGTGTTAACAGTCACTAAGGATTTCCAGTCACTAAGGTCCATTACAATGCTAATCAACAATTGAGAAGAAATAGAATGCATCATAGATAGTGGTTCCCAGATCATCTCCATGTCAGTAGAAGTTGCTAACAATCTTGGCTTATCCTATGATCCCAGTATCATCTTGAATATGCAGAGTGCTAATAGCACATTGGATAGATCACTAGGACTTGCCAGGAATGTACACTGTACCATTGGCAATTTGACACTATATCTCCAGATTCATGTATCATGGTCCCCCACCTATGACATCCTCCTTGGTCACCCCTTTGACATATTAACAAGAAGTATGGTCAATACTCTTAGCAACATCAAGACTACAATTACAGTTACCAATCCCAATACAAGTATGCAATAAACAATACCAATGTTTCCCCATGGGAAATATAAAAGAAACAATTGTCAAAAGGTTTGCTATGAGACAGAACTGCCCTGATCCTTTCAGCATCAATCAGAATAGCAACAATGCTGACAACTTAGCAACTATTATCAGCTATGACCATTTAACTGGTCTAGCAACTTGTACAGCTTCTTGTGATTTGGATGACAACATTTTACTTACAACATCTTGCACATATACAGACTCTTTCTTGGCCTACCTATATGCTACTGCTAGTGATTTTTGCTCTTCTTCATTACTTCCTTGGTCTTATTTTGTTTCTACCAATATTTCTAATCCTTTAATTCTTGGACAGACTTTACCCCTCAATACTTGTGTTACAGACATTGCACCTACATATGTTAACATTCCTTTCCCTACACAGTATATTGCTAACAATCTCACTAAAAGAAAAGGAGTACAGGTGAAGAAGAAATACAAGCCAGTCACTATGAAGATCAAACCTGTTGCTGGACATGTTAGCAAAGATTTCAGAATTAAGTGACAAATCCTTGGCAATCCACTAGTGACTATGCTGCTACTTGATCCAAACCCTCCTCCATTTATACTAACTCAATAATTCACTAACAACTGACAAGTAACATTCATTAAGGACCATAATACTGGCTTTCTCACTAGCAATGAGCTGAATGTCCTCATTGACCTTGTTACTAAGCAGGAAAAGGCTTTTGCTTGAAAAGACTCTGAACAAGGAAGCTTTCATTCTGATTTCTTTCCCCCAGTCAGGATACTGACAATTCTCCACATCCCCTGGGTTCAGCATAATTGCCCTATTCCTCCAAGACTTAAGAAAGAAGAATGCAAGATCATCTGTGACAAGATTAGGGCTGGCATTTATGAACCCTCAAACTCTGCTTACCAATCCCATTGGTTTTGTATTCTTAAGAAGAGTAGTAAGCTCCAGATTGTATATAGTCTAGAGCTGCTAAACCATATTACCATTTGCCATTCTGGAGTGCCCCCTTTCCCAGATCATGTTGCCAAGTCATTTGCTGGATGTATTTGTGGAATAACTCTAGACCTTTTTGTTATTTACAATGAGCAATTAATTGACCCAGCCTCCTATGACTTAACAACATTCTAGACACTGTTTGGTACTCTCCATTTAGTGACTCTACTAATGAGTTGGTCCAACTCTGTACCAATATTCCATGATGATGTCACTTTCATCCTGCAGCACAAGATCCCTTATAACATACTCAGTTTTATCAACAACATTAGTACTAAGGGTCTCAAAGACTAGAAGCTTGTTAACAGTATTTCTGCTAAGCATCCTGCTAACCCAAACATTTGCTTAGCTCTCTAGGAGTTCTTTGAGCTTCTTAACTGAATTCTTCAGCAAATGAAGTACTGTGGCAGTACATTTTTTGGTTACAAGCTTGTCTTATGTGCCCCAATGTTCAAGATCTTAGGACATGTATACATGCCTAACAGTCAAGTTCTAGACAAAAGTCACTTAGCCTTGCTCAAGCAATGGGGTCCTTGCCAGTTACTATCTGAAGTTAGAGCCTTTTTGGGCACAGTCAGTATCCTTAGGATTTTTGTTAAGATTTCACTCATCATGCTAATGACTTAACAAAACTTACATATACTGGTGTTTCTTTTGAGTTTGGTCCTGACCAAGTCAATGCTCAGTAAGACCTTGTTAACACTCTCAAAGATGCTAAGCCCCTAGTCCCCATTGACTATGAATTATCTGACCCTGTCATCTTAACAGTTGATATGTTCTACATCACTATAGGTTACTACCTCTATCAGTGCCATAGCAACAACCACAAAGAATGTCACTACAATTACTTTGGATCTATCATGCTTAATGACAGGGAATCACAATTCAGTCAGCCTAAGCTCAAGCTCTATGGCCTCTACCATGCTCTGCAGGCCTTACAGATGTACCTTATAGGAGTTAGGAATCTTATCATTGAAGTTGATGCTTACTACATCAAGGATATGCTTCAGAACCCTGACATTCAGCCCTCTACTAGCATGAATCACTGGATCATGGCAATTTTGATGTTCCACTTTGAGCTTATACATGTTAAAGGTACCTTCCATAGCCCAGATGGATTTTTGCAATGACTGCTATAGCCTAGCAACCCTTTTCCTGAAGATAGCAACAACTCTGTATATGAGGATTGGATTGATCAACTACATGGCTTTATTTACCAAGTCCAGCTCCCTTTCTCTCTATTTCATCATGTCTCTTCAGTTTTATGATTGATGCCCCCAGTCCTTGAGTACCAGCCCTTAGTAACATTCATTAGCAACACTTTTGATCTAGCAGCCCTATATTTAGCAACTACTGACAATTTTCTGCCTTTATGGGATGATACTACTACTATATATAGCAATATGCCATGTTCCACTAAGGCCATTACTAGCAACACTTATATTGCTTTGGTCCAGAAGTGGCTTAGTGATTTAGTCAGGCTAGATAACTTTAGCAATGATGCCTATGCTAAGTTTATTTACTATGCTGCTATATTCTTTATAGTAGATAGTAAGCTTTGGCAATAAAAGAAGAATGGTGCACACAAGTTGTTTATTCCAAGTAACCACTACTTATAAATCTTGTAAGCAATGCATGATGACTTGGGCTATAGAGGACTTTTTGCTACCCACTTAGCTCTATTGGAATGCTTTTAGTGGCCTCAAGTTAGTATGAATATCATATAGTATATTTATACATGCCATATCTGCCAGGTTCACCAAATAACAAAAGTACTTATTCTACTGATTGTTGCTATGCCAGCACCCTTGTTCAGCAAAATATATATTAACACTATGTTCATGCCACCTTTCAATAGATTCAAGTATATCATCCAAAGACATTGTTTACTAACACATTATCCCAAGTTCTGTATGCTTGCTAGGGAGAATAGCAATGCTATTGCCAAGTGGTTATGTAAAGATGTCATTTGTTGCTGGGGAGCCCTTAGTGAAATTGTTACTAACAATAGCACTCCCATCCTAAAAGCTGTGGCCTACTTAGCAAAGAAGTACAACTTGCACCATATTTGGGTCTCTGAGTATAATAAGTACACTAACAGCATAGTTAAGCAACCTCACTTTGATGTTTTCCAGACTCTTTTCAAGGTGGTAAATGGTGATCAATTCAAATAAAGTACTGCATGTTATTTAGTCTTTTGGTCAGAACATATTACAATACATAAGCAAATGGGTTGTTTCCCCTATTATACTGTTACTGATACCCATTCCCTTCTCCCTGCTGACATTGTTGAAGCAACATACCTGCAACCACTACCAAATTCTTTATTATCTTCTACCAACCTTATAGCCTGCCAAGCAATTGATTTACAACATTGTTAAGAAGATCTTGAGCAATTCCATAATACTGTCCTTAGTGCTCATCATTTAGCTACTATTTGTTCTGAAGCAGAACATGCTGCTACAATCCATAACTACAACTTTCAGACCAGTGACCTTATATTGATGAGGAATACTAGAATCAAGGTAACCCATAATAAAAAGATGAGGCCTTGTTACTTAAGCCCTTTGGTGGTAATATCTCATAACCATGGAGGTACTTACATCTTTTCTAAATTAGATGGTTCAGTTTTGTATTGACCAGTAGCTGCCTTTTGCTTAATCCCATATTTCACTAGAAAGTGCATATCAGTGCCTAGCAATGCTTTTGACATCAATACCTCCTGCTTACATGAACTTGAACAAACCAATCTAGTGGACAATAATGATATTAGCAATGTTATTAATGAAACTGACAACTAAAAGCCATTTACTAAGCTATAGCAACATTCATTTCCAATTTTACTTATTTATTTATTATACAGTCAGAAAAACTGTCACCTACAATACAAAAACATTAAGTCCTTCATTTTGTCTATTTTTATATCATCTCTTGTTTGTTTAAGTACTTTATAGACTTTTACTTTTGGATATTTTTTACTATGATACTATGCTTAGCAACTTTTTACTAGTGACTACCATACCCTTAGGATTTTTATGCCATGATGATCTACTGAGCATTTCCCCTTGTCATTGCTAGTGCCAAGCAATGATTGCTAGTATGTAGCAATTATTCTGTCTTTGTCCTTTCTTCTTAAATCTCAGCTTTATTTAATTTCATTTATCTTTTGTTTCTTATATTGTTTTAATTATCTTCTGACTTCAGTTCATTATGTTACATTTTGAAGGCCCCTTAAGGGGGCCAGTCTACATTATGATACAGCAAGATATTAAGCCTTTTAAGGGAGCTAGTTTACAAAAACAACAAAAAAATATAAAAATATTTACAAGGGATGGCAATTGCTATGTGTTGAGGTCAGAATTATTGCTAAATATGTCCTTTATCTCCTTCTCTCCTTTCTCAATTCTATTTTCTTCCTGCCAGGCAAGGAAAACTTGACAGTCCCAGCAATAGCTCTTCAAAGTTACCAGTAACTGCTTAGCAATGGAATAATGAGTTCAAGCCTCAAGGAGAGCAGCTTTAGCTTTGTCCAGAGACTGCCAGAAATGGTACTCTAGCCTAGCTACTCTCCCCTCAAACCCCTGTAGCAAGGAGGCTGGCATCAATGGCTCTGGTAGGGCTAGGTCTTTACTTAGCCACCCTAGATTGTTGTCACTCACCTCACACATAGGAGCCAAAGTATGAAGCACCTAGTAATATTATTGTTAACAAAATAGTTGGTGGCAGAATGAACTTTAAAACTTACTAGCACTAAGTTGCCACTACCTCACTCTTGTCCACTGCTTCTGCTACTGCCTCTTCCTTATCAACCTCAGCCTCTTCAGTTACCTTGACTCCACCCCATTCCTCCTCATTGCCTTCTTCTGAGTCCACTCCTGCACCACCCTCCTCCATCACCAACTCTACAATTGCTATTATTAGTGTTACTGCCTGCATTTTAACATCTTCTTCTAGTTTGGGCATTTCAGTGCTAGCAACTACATGGAGCCACTTCACTCTGGCTAAGGGCACATTATTGCTATTATCACTAGAACTGTCACTGTCACTTATTAGAGGCTAGGGGCTGGTTTATTGACAGGCCATTTCCCCCTAGCAACTTTTTAACCCCTTAATGTCTCATCCTGCATCATTGGCAAGTTTAAGCTCAAATGCTTAACTTGGACAGGTCACCCAGTAGCTGCTAATTCCCATTGTCCCTTTAAGAAAGCCCTTGCCTATCTCACCAAAGCCACCTATGTCACTATTTTGGCAACAAAACTGCCAATCCTGCTCCATAATAATCATCCATAGTAAGAATAGCCCTTTCTTAAGCTATCACAATGATAGCAGGGCTGAGCACCAGTGAGGTACCAACAACCCTTGGGGTCATTGTCAGCCCAGCAATTGTCACACTAACAAAATATCATTACTAAGAATGGAAGAAAGAAGTCATTAGGAACTTACTGCTCTCTGTTCAATTTTGAATGCTTGTTGCTCAGTTGGTGACACCATCACTTTCCCTTTGGCCTTCTCCAAGATGACACCAACTTCCAGACCTAAATCCACTATAGTTTTTACTTGTCACCACTTAAAAAGATCTGTCAACTCCTTATTAGTAAAAACCTTTTATACTGGTTTTTAGAGAAATAATCAGTACAAGTTTGAACTTGATGAAGATCTTGGGACTGACCTCAAATATGTCCTTCTCCTCCTCCTGAGCTTTGCCTTTCCCTTTACTCTTAATCTTGTGGAGTTGTTACTACAGTTAGCAACATCATTGACTCCTTAACAACATTACCAACTACACATTTGTGAGTGGAAGGTCCTGCCTCTCTGTCAATAATTCCTTTGCCTTGGCTTGAACTAGTTCCTACTACCAGCTCATGAGGAGGGTGCTAAAAGAAAAATTTGTCATCAGGAGAAAGCTCATCAAATAACTAAAGATACCTTAGTAATGTCACTAATTTAGGTGACATTGCTATCATTTACCATCATGCTAGCTTCAAGATCTTCTAACAGGTACTCCAGTAAAGAGAGAGAAGGAGCCTAGTAATATTGTTAACTGCTGCTATAAGAAAAAGTAGATTTTTGAACTTACAAAGTGTTTATTAAGAACCTTTATCTACTCTTTCTCTTTGAATTGCTTATAGAGGGCCTGACACTCCCTATCCACATCCACTAACTTTAGCCATTCTAGGCTATTACTAGCAGTCTTGAACCAACTAAGCTACATCTTGATAATAGTGGTAGCCATGTTATAAGGATTTGTTGCTAATTGTTGGTAGGCAGTCACTAAGATATGACTAGCCTTTCCCAGGAAGACTTTAGCCATAGCATGTTTGTCAATCTGATTAGTGATGAGGGAGGCCATGGCAATTAATTGGAGATAAGATCTGAAAAAGAAATAGAGAAGAGAAGTGGAGAGAACTAGGTTAAAGTTCAGCTAAGTGCCAGTCTTTTATATACTTTTCCTTTTCTATGCACAGACCATTCAAGCAATCATGAGATTTGGTTGACTGAGAACAGTCAAGATTTCAGCATAGGGGAGGATGATAAGACCCATCTGTCACTGAGTACAATTACTAATATCTGACTATCTTATCTAGACAGCACATGACCTGGGGATTAGCATAAGATTTTGCATGAAACCTTAGCAACCACAGAATTTTTTTTGAATCACAAGCATTTATCATGTAGAGCCTAGACTATGTATTTAGAATAACCTTGCCAAAAGCCCCCTTAGTAATGTTTGCTAGCAACAATTCTTAGCAACATAGGCACTTCACTTTCAAAATGAACATATAGACATATGACTTCTTAGACTCTTCATTTTTCTTGTTCTGATTACTAATATACTTAAACAGCATCTACACTTCAGATACTGATATTTGGTATACTCTTTATTTTCATTCTGTTGACATCAAATATATATATTTGGTTACCATCTTGACACCCAGTTATGCATTTTGGCAGATGCCATTACCTGCAGTAACCATCTTTTTTTTAGGATACATTACTTATAAACAGTATAAATACCCCCTGTACATACTTAGAAAAACAACAAAGAAACAGATAGAGTAACTCCAAGTACTTGGCCTTCAGTATCTCCTTCAGCTTCAAAGCTCATTCTCATTTACCCTTACTATTGTTAATAGCTTAGTGACAAGCCTTAGCAACCTCATCTTTAATTTAGCATGATACTAAGTATGGGTGCCTTAGTGTTATAGTGTCTTAGTAACATTAGCAACTATGGCTAACAACTAGTCCTGTATGTTCTCTAAGTTCCTTTCTATTTGACTTACATTCTTACTCTATTCCTTCTTTGTTACTTGGGCCTTTACCAACCTTGGCAACATCTTCTTAGCAATTGTTTACCCAGTGACTTGTGCTTAGCTCCTTTTATACTTTAGCAACTTTTGTTTACCTTACCTACATTTATATTACATACTGCCTTCCCCTCTATTCTTATTCTATTTTTCATTTAGCAACTTAGTAACATACTATTAGCATTTAGTAACTTGGGCTGACATTAAAAGCTCCTTTTATTTGCACCCTTTTCTCACCCTACTCTATACAGCTCTCATTCTTTGGGATGATTACTGACTTGCCCTCATACATATCCTATTGCCAGCTACCTAGCTGCTATGTAGGAAACCAAAACTGTCTAGTTGCCAGTGCTCTCTAGGTCTTTCTTTTAGTTTCCTATATAGCAGCTAAACAGCATAAGAGCACATCACTATTAACAGCTTAGTGAAAAACCTTAGCAAACTCATTCTTAATTAGTATAACACTAAATATAAGTGTCTTATAATGTTTTAATGTTTTATTAATGCTAGCAACTATAGTTAACAACTAGTTTTTATACTTGTTCCCAGTTTTTTAATAGCTTTGCTTATATTGTTGCTCCCATCACCTTTTCATTACTAGGTCTTTATAAACCTTAACAACTTTTGTTAACAGCTTGTTGTCTTTTATTTCTTTCCTCTAATATTTCTCTTTATATCCTTTAGTAATGTTCATTTACCTTATCAATCTCCCCACTTTCTATTACTTGGTTCTCTTTTATTCTTAGTAATTCCTCTTCTCTACTCACATAGCAATTCCTTTTATCTTTATCTAATTCCTTTTTACATTACTTAATGACTTAGCAATCTTTTGTTAGTATTTAACAGAAAATCAAAAAGAAAGTCTATGAATGTATAAGCAATCAGGTAAAATAGCTGACAGTAGGAAAAAAGGTGAAAGCAAGTTAATAAATATCTCAGAAAATAAGAACTTATAAATAGTAATAAAAAAGGAAGTGTAAGTCAAGAATGTTACTAATACTAACCTAAGTTGCATAATAGCTAGGTAGCATAGGAGCATTATCAAAGGTTAGAGTTAAAACTAAGCATTGAGTTGTAAAACTCAAGGCTCTAACTGAGTGTAGCAAGGTTAAAGCTGAAACTAAGCTTTGAGTTGAATATCAAAGACCTAACTGAGCATAGTAAAGTTAGGTCTAAGTCTAAGTAAAAACTACAGGCTTATACTAAAGGTATGGACTATAACTTGTCTATATAAAATGTAATAACTATTTCATGGGATTTACTGCTTTGAGTTGTGTTTGGGTAAGCAATGACAAAGCATGACATAAGAAACTTCTTTTTAGGGTAACTATTTCAGAGTTAGTACATTGTTTAAGGTGAAAATTAGTGGGAAAATTGTAATATAAATAGTAAACACCTTTAATATATTCTAAACTATTGATTTAATATTATAAATTATTGTTAAAGCAAAAGTGTATATATTAGCCTATTTATTGATTGTTTAATATTGAATTTTTGTGCAACATGTTTAGGGGTCTGTATATGTGTAGAAGGTTAGATGCAATTTAGTGGACACTGTTTTTCATGCCTCATATGTTTCTTAAGCCAACATAACCAAATAAACCTGGATTTCTTAGCTGTAGAGAAGAAACTACATATCAAAGTATATATTAGTCTATTTATTAATTGATTAGTGTTAACAAACATTGAATATAGCTTATTAGTAAAACTACAACAATTCTAAGCTATTGATATACTCAATATCACATCATATAAGTGAATTTTCAATTGTTTTTGAGTGATAAAAATGCTCAAAAAATTATGAAAAAATTGTTTTTAGATCAACAAAGTTTGTATTAGTTTATTTATTAATTGATTGATGTTAACTAACATTGAATACAGCTTATCAATGAAACTTTGACAATTTTAAACTATTGATATACTAGATATAAGTAAATTTTATTGTTTTTGGGCAATAAATATGTTTAAAAAATTGTGAAAAAATTGTTTTTAGATTAGCAAAGTTTGTATTGGCTTATCTATTGATTGATTAATGTTAATTAACATTGAATTTAGCTCATGAGTAATCTTTTGAAAACTTTAGACTATTCATATATTCAATATCTTATTATATAAGTGAATTGAAAAGTTTTTCAGTCATTAAAAAACTTATAAAATCAATCTTTTAGGCAATCTTCAACTACTTCCTCTAATAGTCAACCTCCCAATACTTCTGAAAGCCAAAAGCAGCAAATGAGGACTCAAAGTAGACTGGAATAGTTACAAATGACTGATCCTAATAATAGATGAGCAAATAGAGATATAAGATCCAATTATATAGTTGTGACACCTTTATCTTTTGAATTTAGAAGTATAAAATCTGGGGATATAAGAACTAAAGGTATAAGAACTGAAGATATAGGAACTGAAGGTATAAGAACTAAGGGTATAAGAATTGGAGGTATAAGAACTAAGGGTATAAGAACTGGAGGTATAAAAACTAAGAGTATAAGAAATAAAGATATAGGAACTGGAAGTATAAGGACTGGAAGTATTAATCAAGCTGCTTCTAACTCTTTAGCAAAGCCTATTAGACAGCTTACTATAGCTAATAATCTATTTTTTATAGTTATTCCAGAAACTCATCTACCAAAAGGATAGAATGTACCTTTACAAAATCCTATGTCTAGAATGGTACTACCTTTATTCTACTTCTATATACAGACAAAACAATAGGCTGAGACTATTTAATCAGCCTATTACTACTTCAGCTATTCAACCTATTATTACTCCAGTCATTCAGCCTACTATTGCTCTACTAATTGTAGTTATTCCTAAAACTCATCTACTAGAAGGATAGAATACACCTTTACAAAATCCTATATCTAGAATAGTGCCACTTTTACCTGCTCCTGTATACAGACAAAACAATAGGCTGAGACCATTTTCCTCCTGCTCCACTTTCTGAATTGCTATTTCAGCCTTCTCTTTGATAATAACTTCTTCAGATTTCTTGATGACTATTACTATTGGTGTTGCTATGCCCATTTCTACATTTTTGACCTCAACAACAAGCTTAAGTCACTTGGCTTAGGCTAAGGGCTTATTATCACTACTATTCTCCTCTTTGTTGCTACTACTTGCCTTAACTTGCATGTGACTCTTAAAAGATTGCTTGCCTTTAGCAACTTTACTGCTCTTAATGACTATCCTATCCTACTCCATCAGCAGATTCAAGCTTAAATACTTGATCTGTATTGACTTGCTAGTAGCTACTAACTCTCTCTACTTCTTTACAAATTTCCATACCTGCCAGACCAAAGCTACACATATTGCTATCCTGGCAACAAACTTCCCTCCTCAACTCCTTGACAATTGATCATGGAAAGAACAACCCTTTCTGGAGCTATCACACTGATAGCAGGGTTGGAAATTAGTAGAACACCAATATCTTTTAGGATTATTCTCCAATCAGCAATAATTGCACTGGGAAAAACTTAGCAATAACTATAGCAACAACAGTCCAGAAACTCACCATACCCTACTCCATTTTAAACTGGTGTTGCTCCATTAGCAATACTGCTGTCTTTTCTTTAGCCTTGGACAGGATGGCCTCTAGTATCTACTACTGTAAATGATTTTTGCCAGTAAAAGAGTCCTACTAGCTCCTTGTCAGTAAAAACATCTTATACTAGCTCCTAGTTTGACTGTTAGCAATCATTGATAAAGCTGTAGTAACTCTGAGTAACTTACTTAAGATTCTCCCTCATTCTTCTTCTACATCTTCCCTTTCCTCTTAACTTTCAGAGTCATTGCTACTTTTGGCAACATTGCTGACTCTCTAGCAATACCATCAGTAGCAAGTTTGGGGGTGGAAGGGCCAGCCTCCCCAGCATCCCTACAACTTTTGCTATAACCAGTGCCTATTTCTATCATCAAATTATGTGGTGGATGCTAAAAGAAAAATTATTCATTAGGAGAGAGTTTATTAAATAACTAGAAGTACCTTAGTGATGTCACTAGCTTAGGTGACATTGCTATTACTTACTGTCATCTCCACCTCTAAATTTTCCAGCAAATATTTAAGAAAAGAGGCCATGGGTTTGAGATTAGATAAGAGGATAAAGGTGAAAAGTAGAGAACTTGTTAGAGTCTAGCTAAGCACCAGTCTTTTTATGTATTTAACCCTTTCCCACATATAGACTATACAAGCAATTATGGGACTTTGTTGACTAAGGACAGTTAAGATTTCAGTCTAGGAGAGAATGATAAGACCCATCTGTCACTGAGTACCATTAACAATATCTCTGTCAATCTTATTTCTATAGTATATGACTTGAGAATATATTACAAGTAGTCTGAATCCAAGGTCTGAAATGAGGTAGCCTTTTTTATAAGACCTTAGCAATCACAAGACATCTGGAATCATGAGTTTCATTCTATGGAGTCTAGCCTTAAGATCTAGAACAACTAAACTAAGAAACTCTCTTAGTGACAATCACTAGCAACAACTCTTAGCAACACCTATACTTTGCTTTTAAAAAGACAATATCTTATAGACATGTGACTTCTTGGACCCCATAATTTTTCTTGATTACAAATATCAAATATACCTGAATAGCATTCACACTTCAACAAATACTAACATATGGTATAATTGCTTATACTTTTATTTGATGCTTGTTTATTTTTCCATTTGATATATTTTATATATATTTCTGACATTATGTACTTATAAGTAGTTACTATCTAAACATTGGTATAAAATTTTGAATATCTTGACAGATGCCATTACTTTTAGTGACCAGTTTTCCATTCTTACATACATTACTTATAATAGTATAAATACTCTCCATACATACCTAGTCAAACATAAAAAAGAAAGGTTATAGCCTATTACTGTCCACTACAGCCTTGGAGCACTCTGTTCACTATCTCCTTCAGCTTTAAATCTCCTTCATAGTCTTTTTTATTACCAATAATGGCTTAGCAGCAGCCTTAGCAGACTTATACTTAATTTAGTATAGTACCAAGTATGGGTGCCTTATAATGTTATAATATCTTAGTAATGTTAGCAACTATAGCTAGCAACTAGTTTTGGTGTCTGTCCCCAGCTTTTCTTTATTTTAACTTACATTCCTACCTCTATCCCTCTTTATTGCTAAGCTTTCACAGACCTTAGCAACTTTTCCTAGTGATCTTTTAATTAGCAACTTATTGCCCCTTTAATTCTTCTTTCCACTCTTCTGTCACACCTTAGTGACATTCACTTACTTTACCAACCCTCTCACTTTCTATTGCTCAGTCCTCACTCATTCTTAGTGACTCCTTCCTTCTACTCACTTAGCAATTACTTTAGCCCTCTTTTTTCTTTCTACTTTTTCACTTAGTAACTTAGTAATCTTTTGGTAGTGTCTAGTGACCTAGGCTAGTGTTAGCAAGTACTTTCACTTGCCCCCTTTTCCATTTCTACTTTCTAACTCTTATTTTCTAGAACATTTACCAACCTGCATGGCAGCTAAGTAGCATAGGAGCATATCATTATGTGGGCCAGAAAAATTTTATTCTCTAGTATGAGTTGTCTATCAACTAATATAAGGATTTTTTACAGCAAAAAGAGCTAATAAAAAGGGGTTTAAAAACCTGTAGAGTATAAAACAAAGTAAGACCTCAGAGGTTCTGAAGAATATGTGAGATGACTTTATTAACTTGTAAAGTACAAAACAAAGTAAGACTATAGGCAAAAATAAGTAAAATAATTAACATAGATAAAGTAAAGCTTATCTTACCCTCAGAGGCTCTACAGAATATATGAGATGACTAAAGATGGCTGGTCTGTATATCAACCTTTTGTAGAGAAAAATAAAGTTTAACAAAGACTGGTAAACAGCAAGTAAGTGGAAACACAAGGCTTGTAATAGTAAATCCCAAATAGAAAATAAGTACAAAAAAGGAAATAAAATAAAAACAGATGTTTAAGCTTTGTTGTGACCTTGCACATCTCTTTTAATACACTTATAGGAGGGCTGTCCAGCTCTTCTGGTAGATTCCTACATAGTTACTTCAACCTTATCTATCCCAGTCCCAGTCACTTCAACCCTAGCTGCCCAAGCCTCTGCCTCATCATGGGATGCAAGGGGCCCTACCTTGGACCCTAACATACCTGGCTACCACTGTTACTGCTCTACTAGGAAGTTAGCTAGATGACAACCTTGGTAGATGTAACTTACATTGAAAAAGCCAGTTGATGGCCTCCTACTTCCTGTGCTATTACTGCTTGCCTTGCTTCACCTTGTACACTATTCACTCAGTGAAGTTGTTACTTGCAGAAGGCATAAGGAATCAAGACATTGGAGAAGACATGACAAAGTTACCTTAGGAGAAATTAGACAATAGGCTATTATAAGCACTTCTAGGGTATCACTAGACCTTACATCACCTTTGAGGACCAATAACATCAAACTACACCTTAAGGGTATCAATGCTTGAAGGAGAAGTAATGTCAGAACTCTACTAATTTTGCCCCATCAAGCCCTAACAACTCTGCTATCCTAAGGAAACTACTCCCTACCCAACTTCCAAACCTCTACTCCTGCCCAAACCTTGTCTACAACCTATACATTACTGGATTACTAGCCCACACATTTCTAAGCTCCAACTCTGACAACTTTCCAATATGTGCCCTACACATTATTAAATTACTAGTAACTTAGCCTTCTAAGTCCTAACACCTTTCAAGGCCTGCCCCAGTCTCAAGACAATTCTATACCTATAGATACAACTATAGGGCCCACTTTAGACCATATCCAGGCTCTGCTATAACAGAAGCTGAGTCCTGGACAGGTACTGTCTATCTAGGACCTTCCACCTTGCCTAAATCTCCTTAGAGACCCTGATTATATAGCCTAAGCCTTCTGTAGTCAGTCAGTAGTCTTGATATTGCCTACTTTTGTCTACATTTTGTCTTTCTACTCTACTCTATCTTCTTCTCTACCTAAATTACTCTTTTTCTCCTTTTTTTTTTAAACTCTCCAGCATAGTTGTCTAAGTCTATAGAATATTCCTATAAACTTCAACAACCTCCACCCAGTTTATATCAACTTTAGTACATTACTTAGCACCCAGATCACCCTCAGAACATTTATATGTTCCCTTTCTCATTATCAACTAAACAACTAGTGGGTTCTTGCTCTTAAAGGTGAGCTCCCAGGTTCTTTGGACCTGACAATCCCAAGTCAACTCTAAGCAAAGTGCCTTATTTAGTGCTATGCTGACTATTTAAAAACTGCTGTCTAAAATTGTCTCTACTTATCCCCTCTGATTAATAGTAGAGTACAAGGATCTCAACACTTGCAAATCTCTGGCCACATATACTACTACTAGCTCTTCTTCTAGAAGGATATTTTCCAAGTAAGTGGCTACACAATCCTGATACACAACTGCACTAGTAGGCAGTCCATCCTGTATCCTATCTGCATAAAATAGGTTGCTATTGGTAGGTCATTGACATCTACTTTGTCAGATGGTTTCTTCTTCCTTACAGTCTGCTGTTGAACTGCTAACTTTGAAATATTGGGATCCCTAGACTTAGGTTCCTGATTTGAGAGTCAATCTGTGTATTATTGCTTTTCTTAATCCAGAAGATGCATTTAACAGTTTTCTAGTGCTAAAAGGTACAGTAGCCTTCCAAAGCCTATCAATAGTTCTATTCTACTCCTTTTTTCTTGTTCTTATTAGAGAACTTTTAACAATGTCCTGCACTGACAAGTTTAGTCTTTTATTAGGGGCTGAAACCTTCTCAAAAGGTAGATCCAGGTTAGGTGCAACTTTAGGGGGAATCACTAAAGTTAGCTTTTCTTTCCAGGGTTTCTTAGATTGTCTCTCAGACAAGGGGATACTTCTGAATGAGCTGTCTCTTTCTTCTTTGCCATCCTTGAGTCCTCTAAAAATCCTTAAAGACAGACTTCTGTCCACCAATAGAATTAGCTGTGCTCCTTATATTAAACAGCACACTAAGCAACTCAGTCATCCTGTTGAATCCCTTTTCCAATTCCCCTAAGCAGTCTGATTTTTTATACTGTATACTTTCTAATATATCATCTCTTGTATCTCTAGCAGCATTTACATAAGTAGAATAAGTGACTGTATTTGACTAGTCATCTGTTGGCTATCCAAAGTACATGCTCACTTGTTTATCATATATCTGCACTAGTCTAGTATAAGATATACTAGCAGGATCCCTAGACAAGGGAGAAATATTGGGTAGTCTAGCTCTGCCTTCCAGCAAGATTATCCATCCCTTTTATACATCTACCTTTATTGCTTTACATTTTGAGATTCTATGTCCAGCTTGCCAACAATAGAAAGAAGTAACAGCACTCTTTCCAGATGTTGGAGCTGGAGAAGATCCTTTTATTCTGACACTCTGATTTCCTCTAGTATTTAAGAAGGTGTTGCGCATATCTAACTGGCTATTTTGCAAGGTTTGCATAGCACTCTGGATGCTCTCTGTCTGTTTCCCAATAGTAACCACAGCATCTTGTAGATGAGTCATTCTTTCTTCTGCCTCTTCCTCTTTATTGTATTTGTTACTGCTATCTACTTTCTCCACTCTTTCTTCTTTAGAACTTTTCAGAGTAGTACCATCTACCAAAGTCATTACTACTGTAAGCACCTCAGATAAGTCATACTTATTGTCCTTATGCCTATTCCTAGTAGGATTCTTGTAGTGGCCATACCTATTGATTAGCCACTCCTCTATGACATTTGCAAAGGTTAGGGTAAAGCATCCTAAGAATTTGTCTTCCAAAGACCCATTCTCAGTAACCTTAGCCAACTTCTTAGCTTTTGCCCCAAACTTTCTAATTAGAAAATGGATCTCTATGATGTCATTCCTACTCAGTCTGGCATGTTTTCTACAGATTCTGTCCAGGTTTGCAACACTATCTGTGTCATCCACTGCTTCTAGATAAGACTTCTTAATTTCTTTTTCAAAAGCTGACCAAGTATAGTCATCTCCAAAGGAATCAAAGTCTAGCCATTCTTATTCAGTCTGAGCATCCACATACTCCAAGATTCTCTTCTTTTTCTCCTTATTTCTCTGTATTCCATCATGCTCAAACAGAGAGATCATCTTTTATAAAAAGTATTGAACCTTGTAATGTTCAGTATGCTTAAACTAAGGTCCATCTCTGCTATTAGGCAGTGGCATCTTATCTCTGATTGGTTCTATGATAGAGGCAGTAAAAACTGGTTGAATAGTAGAGTACAGTTCTTTTAGTAAA
>JABCKS010000398.1:0-20300 GCA_018851325.1 Termitomyces sp. DKA19 | reverse complement strand
CAACCAGACACAGCAACTCACCATTGTTGATGAACCCCACTCAACAATGCTATCCAACCAACCAAGTGTCAACCAGATATGCACCATTGTTGACAAGTTCCCCTCAATGACACCATCTCAGGTAGTTGTGCAACACTTTGGCTGCACAAGATTTTGATCTGCTCATTACCAACTGTATAGCATTCCATGCACTGTCTATGGCTAGTGAACTCAAATTCAAGAGGCTTGGAGATTGGATTAATTGTGGTGATTTTCCTTATGAGTCAATCTTCTGTCCTGCTGATTTAGTCCTCATTTTTATTAACTTGAGCTATTATCCTCTTTGTTGGAAATTTAACAGAACTTACTACTATTGTAGATATTTGGCTCTAATAAATAAGTTTCTTCACATTATACATGATTACTATATACAAGGATATTGATGAGCAAATCAACAGTTGTATGCTGAGTGATGTGCCAAGCAATGTGACATATGTTTCTGTACATTGTTTCTGTAAAAGATTGTTACATTTTTCTAGTACACGGTTCTTGAGAAATATCTTAAAATATCCTGCTGCATGTTCCTCAAATAGAACAAAGAATTTTTCTTTAGATACAATATATGAACATAATAAAGGTTTTTTTTAGAAACACATGCTGAAAGATATTAAGTGTTTCTCAAGAAAATAATTGAGAATATTCCAACTATTTTTATCATTATTTCTTAAGATAAATACCAGAAAAATTTATTATTTTATGCAAGAAACAATAAAGAAATATGTTAATATTTCCTAAAATTATCTAATACAATATTTTACATGTTTCTCAAGAAAAAGGTGTCAGAAATTGAAAAACATATTTCTAACACCTTTTTCTCAGGAAACACACTACATTTCCTGAAGTGTTTCCTGAATCACATGGCTTCAACTACCTCTGGGTAGTAATATGCCACATGACCAGTATAGTCCATCTTATTCCAGTGAATACAATGACAAAGGTGTCAGAACTGTTGTGGATCTATCTCAAGGAGATAGTGTGCCTACACAGGCTACCTAGCTCAAGATTCTAAGTTCACTTCCAAATAGTGGAAGGAGCTCCACAAGCTGCTTGGAACAAAGTTGCTCATGTCAACTTCTTTTCATCCACAAACAGATGGTCAGATAGAGCACACAAATTGGAACATTGCACAGATAATCAGAGAATTTATTCATCCTGACCAGAAGGACTGGGTGGATTATATACCACTGGTGGAATTTGCAATCAATGCAAGTGTGTTGGAGACTATGGGGTATGCTTCCTTTGAGCTCAACAGTAGCTACATGCCATCAATGATCAGAGAACTTTGTAATAACAAAGTGATCTATTATGGAGTCAAGGATTTTGTGCAGAATGCACTGATGAATTTATTGTTGGTGCATGATGCAATTATCAAGGTGTGCATCTTTCAGACACACCATACTAATAATTGCTAGAGTAAAGAGCTAGCAATCAGCAAGGGTAGCTTTGTGTATTTACCCACCAAGAATTTGGCTTTGCCCAAGGGACAGGCTAGTAAACTGTGCCTGAAATGGGTAGGACCATATAAGGTCCCAGAAGCTGAGCCCAGCACATCAGATTATATGCTTGAATTACTGACTGTGTTGCAGGTGCAGTGTATTGTGCCAAAGTTCCATGTGTTCCTATTGCAACTGTATATGGCAAACAATGATGCATTGTTCCCAAACTGGGTGATACCTGAACCATACAATTCTGGCACAGCTGACAAACAAGAGTGGTTTGTTGATGACCCCATTGGTCATCACTGGGTGCAGTCTGGGCACCTCAAATTCAGTGTGTGGTGGAGCTTAGGGGACACTACATGGAAGCCCTTGGATAACTGTAAATTGCTTGCAGTAATGGATATATATCTGGAATTACAGGGTGTTAAATATCCTAGACATCTTATGCAATGTACATAGAGTGTGTGGAGTACTGAGAGACCATAACTTGGCTAAGTCCAAATGATGGATTGGCAGTATGTGGTCTCATGACCACAGTAAATGCCAATGCCACATGCCATGCAGCTGGAACTTTATATATATTTGTCTAACTAGTGGACTTTGGAGATTTTTCTTTTTCCTCTTTTCTGGCCTTGACATGTCACTGACATGTGGTCTCTAAGGAGTAAAATGGCCTCTTGAGGCCCTTCTAAGCCTAGACAGAGCTTGCAGAGCTCTAGAAAGAGGAGATGACCTGCACAAGGTCATTCTTTACCAGTAATACCAACAAACTAGCAATATGTAACCATGGCCTACCTAAACTGCAAGCAGCCACTCCCATATGAGATGCCCCTCCATTCTTGGATGGAGGTGGATAAGGAAGATGAGTGCTATAAGCACCAAGTGCAGGATGTGTGTCACAAGCACTATTAACAGCTAGAGCCAAGCTAATGCCAGGCACTGGAGCTAATATATGTGTACATGGTGGTGCTTATAGGAAGGAGAGAAGTGGTGCTCCAAGTGCAGCCTGAAATGGGCACTGATGTGCTACTGCAGCATTTGGAGGCAGCAGGGCAGCCAGTGCCCCCACAGCATTGTTTTTGCAAGATAGCCTTGCAATTATAGTGATGGAAGGATTGCTCAACCAAATCAAGCTTATGAAGAGGCAGCATGTATCAGCACTGGAGCAAATTGACCATGCTGCAAAGTCCAAAGTCCCATTATATGAGGAAGTGAGTGTGGAGCCTAAATGGGCTAAGCCACAACCACTATGACTGGTGGAAGTTGCTCAGGCAATAGTGCCCAGTGTATACTGTCCAGTGCCAGTGATGGCCTCATCCACCTTGGCAATGCCTGCTGATGTGCTCCTATGCCACCTAGCTGCTATGCAGGTAACCAAAAAGAAACCTAGAATGCACTAGCAACCAGATAGAGTAGCTGGCAGTAGGAATAATGTGGGGGCAAGTCAGTAATTGTCCCAGAGAACAAGAGCTGAAAGGTGGGGGTGGAAAAGTGTGCAAGTGAAGGAAGTTGCTAATGCTAGCCTAAATTGCTAGACACTAATGAAAGGTCACTAAGTCACTAAATAGAAACAGGATGGAGGCAAGGTAATTGCTAAGAGAGTGGGGAGAGGAGTTGTTAAGAGTAAATAAGGATTAAGCAATAGAGTGAGGATGTTAGTAAGGTAGGCAAAAGATGCTAAGGTAAGAAGAGAAGTGAGAGGCAAATCAAAAGGGGGACAAGTTGTTAGTGAAGATTGCTAGGACAAGTTGCTAAGGTCAGTGAGGGCTAGTCTTAGCTATAGCTGCTAACATTGCTAAGACACTATAACACTAGAAGGCACCTGGACTTGGTACCACACTAAATTAAAGACAAGTTCACTAAGGCTTATTGCTAAGCTGTTAACAATGACAAGGGTGAACAAGAATGAGCTCTAAAGCTGGGGGAGATACTGAGAGCAAAGTACTCAGGAGTTTCTCTGTTATTTACTAGGTATGTACAGAGGGTATTTATACTGTTTGTAGGTAATGTAGTCTAAAAGGAAAGATGGTTGCCACAGGTAATGGTGTCTGCAAAAATGCATACTGGGTGTCAAGATGGTAACTAAATGTAAGTACTCAATGTTAAAAGTGCATAATATGTGTCAGAATGAAAATAAAGATCATACCAAATGTGAAGTGTAGATGCCATTTAGGTATGTTAGTAATTGAGACAAGAAAAATGAAGGGTCCAAGAAGTCACATGTCCATATAATATGTGCATTTTGGAAGAGAAGTGCCTATGTTGCTAAGAGTTGTTGCTAGCAAACATTGCTAAGGAGGTTCTTAGCCAAGTTGTTCTAGATCCACAGTCTAGGCTCCACATGATAAGTGCTCATAATTCAAAAAATCTTATGGTTGTTAAGGTCTTGTGCAAAGTCTTGTGCTGAGTCCCAGGTCATGTGCTATCCAGATAAGATAGTTGGAGATGTTAGTAACTGTACTTAGTGACAGATGGGTCTTATCATCCTCCTCTATGCTGAAATCTTGACTGTCCTCAGTCAACCAAGTCCCATGATTGCTTGCATGGTCCATGTGCAGAACAGGAAAAATGCATAAAAGGCTAGTGCTTAGCTGGACTTCAACCCAATTTCCCCATCTCTTATCTTTCTCCATTTTCTGCCATCTTATCTCCAACCAATTGCTATGGCCTCAACACTTGCAGATCAACTTGACAAACATGCCATGGCTGAGGTCTTCCTGGAGAAGGCCAGCCATATCCTAGCAACTGCCTGCCCACAATCAGTGACAAATTCCCATGGAGCAACTACTGCTATTATCAAGATGTGGCTTTGCTGGTTTGAGATGGCTGGAAGCAGAGTAGAGTGGCCTGAGCTGGCCAAGATGGATAGGGAGTGTTGCTCTTTGTACAAAAAGTACAAGGAGGAAGGGTGGATTCATGAGTTTGACAAACACTTTGTAAGTTCTTCTTTTGTATCTCTTAGTGACTTTTCTAACATCTGTTGCTAGGCACCTCCACCACCTTCTTTGAAGTATTTACTTAAGGACCTGAATGCAGAGATGATGGTAAGTACTAGTGGTGTCACCTAGAGTAATGACATTGCTAAGGTAATCTCTAGCTGTGTGATGAATTGTCTTCTAATGACTAATTTTTCTTTCAGCACCCCCTATATAAGCTGGCAGTAGGAACTGGTCCAAGCTGAGGCAAAGGTACTAGCAACATGGAGGCTGGGCCATCCACACCCAAAACATGCAGTTAGCAACATCACTAGGGAGTCAGCAACATTGCCAACTGTAGTGACAACTCCAAAGGTCAAAAGCAAGGGAAAGGGGAAGGGCAAAGCTAAAGAAGAGGAGGAGGATATATTTGAGGTAAGTCCCAAGGTCATTGCTAAGTCTAAACTTCTTGTGCTGATTTTTTTGCTAGGAACTAGTGCAAGATATCTTTACTGATAAGGAGCTGATGGGCCTCCTCAGGTGGCAGTGAGGAAGGCCAAGGGAAAGCTGATGGTGTCACCTGCAGAGCAACAGGCCTTTAAGAAGGAGCAAAGGGTGGTAGGTTCCTAGCAACTGTCTTTACCTATGCCACTAATAACTTCTGTTAGTGCAACAATTGTCAGGCTGACAATGACCCTGAGGGGTGTTGGTACCCCACTGGCACTCACCCCTGCTATCATTGCAATAGTTCAAGAAAGGGCTGTTCCTACTATGGACAATTGTTGCAGAGCAGGATCAGTGGTTTTGTTGCTAAGATAGTGACATGGGCCACTCTAGTGAGACAGGCAAGGGTTTTCTTGGAGAGGCAGTGGGAACTAGCAGTGACCAGGCAACCAATCCAGGTCAAGCATTTGAGCTTAAACTTGCTGATGACTCAGGATGGGATACTAAGGGGCTAAACAGTTGCTAAGAAAAAACAACCCATCAAGAAGTTAGCCTCTAGCCTCATAAGTAACAGTGACAGTTCTGACAATGATAGCAACAACATGCACCTGGCCAGGGTGAAATGGCCCTGTGTAGTTCCTACTGTGGAAATGCCTAAATCAGAGGAAGATGTCAAAATGCAGCCAGTGACACTGGTAGCAGCAATTGAGGAGGTGGTGGAAGCAGTGACATAGGAGAGCAGCATGGTGGCTGAAAAGGAAGCAGACATAGAAGAAGACAATGGGAAGGAATGGGGTGGAGTTGAGGTAGCTGAAGAGATTGACAGCAAGGAAGAGGATGAAGAGGGAGAGGATGAAGCAGCAGTAGCTCCAGCACTGGTAAGTTCTAAGTTCCTCTTGATGCTATTGACTTCACTAACAGTAGTGTTGCCAGGTGCTTCATACTTCTCCCCCACTAAGAGAGGTTGGTGACAATGACCTGGAATGGCCAGATATAGACCTAGTCCTACCAGAGCTGTTAATGCCAGCTTATTTACTGTGGAGATATAAGAAGAGGGTAGCCAAGCTCAAGCAACATTTCCAAGAGGCTTTAAGTGTTGCTAAGGAAGAGTTACTGGAGGCTCAAACCTGCTACTCCATTGCTAAATGGTCACTGGCAACTCTGGAAGGCTAACAGTGGGACTGTCAGGCTTTCTTGGCCTGGCAGGGGGAGAACAGGATCAAGGGAGGGGAGAAGGAGGAGGTAGGGGACATGCCTAGCAACAATACTGACCTTGACACCTAGTGACTGCCATCCATTATCTAATTTTTGTCATAGTTTTGCAGACTAGCCTCCTTAAGGGGCCTTATATCTTGTATTGTAGTATAGACTAGCCCCCTTAAGGGGCCCTTGAAAAATGTAACATAGTGAACCAGAATCAAGAGGGATTGAAGGAACTAAGAACATAAGAAATAAAAGATAAGTGAAATTGTATGAGGTCTAAAAAAGACAAAGACATGACAATTACTATGCATTAGTGCTTGTTACTTGGCACCAAGGACAAAAGGGGAAATGCTCAGTAGATCATCATGGCATAAAAAACTCCAAAGGCATGCCAGTCACTAGCAAAAAGTCACTAAGCACAGCACTATAGTGGGAAATATCAAGAAGTAAAAGTCCATGAAGTATTTAAATGAGCAAAAAGGTGATATAGGACAGACAAAATGAGGGACTTAATGTTTTTGTATCATATATGACAGTTTTTCTGACTGTATAGTAAATGTATAAGTGAAGTAAAATATGAAAAGAAAGTTGCTAGGACTTAGTGAATGGCTTTTAGTTGTCACTTTCATTAGCAATGTCACTAAAATCATTATTGTCCACAAAATTGGTTTGTTCAAGTTCATATAAGCAGGAGGTATTGGTGTCAAAAGTATTGCTAGGCACAGATATGCATTCTCTGGTAAAATAGGGGACCAAGGAAAAGGCAGCTACTGGCTGATGCAAAAATGAGCCATCTAATTCACAAAGGATGTAAGTGCCTTCATAGTTATGAGATATCCACCACTAAGGGGCCTAGGTAATGAGGCTTCATCTTTTTGTTATGGGTGACCTCAATCCTAGTGTTCCTTATCAATACAAGGTCACTAGTCTGAAAGTTATAGTTGCATATTATAGTGGCATGTTCTGCTTCAAAACAGGTAGTGGCTACACAGCAAATGCTAAAGACAGTGTCATGGAGTTGCTTAAGGTCTTCTTGGCAACATTGTAAATCAATTGCTCAATGGGCTATGAGGTTGGTAGAGGACATGAGAGAATATAGCAGTGTTTGCAAGTAGGTTGCTTCAACTATGTTGGCAGGAAGAAGGGGGTGGGTACCTGTAACAGCATAGTAGGGGGAACAACCCATTCACTTGTGGACTGTAACATGTTCTGACCAAAAGACTGAATAACAAGCAGTACTCTACCTGGATTGGTCACTGTCAACCACCTTGAAAAAAGCCTGGCAAACATCAAAGTGAGGTCATTCAACTATACTATCAGCATGCTTGTTGTAGCCAGAGACCTAAATGTGGTATAAGTTGTACTTCTTGGCTAAGCAGACAACAGCCTTCAAAATGGGAGTGCCATTGTTGCTAATGATTTTGCTAAGAGCTCCCCAGCAACAAATGACATCTTCATACAACCACTTAGTGATGGCATCACTATTTTCCCTAGTGAACATATGGAACTTGGGATAGTGTGGTTAGTGAACAATGTCCTTGGATGATATACTTAAACCTATTAGAGGGTGGCATGAATATAGTGTCAAGGTGGGATAAGTATTTTAGTTGTCTGGTATACCTGGCAGATGTGGCAAGTACAAATATACCATACAATGTTGGTACTAATTTGGGGCCACCAAAAACATTCCAGTAATGCTAAGCAGGTAGCAAAAAGCCCTCTATGGCCTAAGTCATCATGCATTGCTTGCAAGATATATAAGCAGCAATTGGTAGGAATGAACAGCTTGTGGGCACTATCCCTATTTTGTTGGTAGAGCTTACCATCTGCAATGAAGAACATGATAGCATAGCAAATGAATGTGGCATAGGCATTGTTGTTAAGGTGGTCAGGCCTGACTAAATCACTAAGCTATTTCTGGACCAATAAAATATGGGCATTGTTTGCAATAGCCTTGGTGGTACATGGGACATTGCTATATATAGTAGTGGCATCACCATGTAGAGGCAGAAAGTCATCACTAGTTGCTAGTTGTGAGGCTGCTATATCCAAAGTGTTGTTGACAAATGTTGCTAAGGGCTGGAACTCAAGGAGTGGGAGTAGCAATCATGAGACTGGAGAGACATGTCAAAGCAAAGGAAGGGGGAGCTGAACTTGATGAATGAAGCCATGTAATTGGTTGATCCAATCCTCATATACTGAATTGTTGCTATCATCTGGGAGAGGGTCACTAGGCTGTAGCAGTCATTGCAAAAGTCCATCAGGGCTATGGAGTGTACCTTTAACATGCACAAGCTCAAAGTGGAACATCAAAATCACCATAATCCAGCAATTCATGCTAGCAGAAGGCTGAATGTCAGGGTTCTGAAGCATACCCTTAACATAGTGAGTGTTGACTTCAATAATGAGGTTCCTGACTCCAATAAGGTACATCCATAGGGCCTGAAGGGCGCAGTAAAGACCATAGAGCTTGAGCTTGGGCTGACTGAATTGTAATTTTCTGTTGTTAAGTATGATGGACTCAAAACAATTATAGCAACATTCTTTGCAGTTGTCACTATGGCACTGGCAAAGGTAGTAGCCTATAGCAATGTATGATGTATCAACCACTAAGATGACTGGGTCAGGCAATTCATAACCAATGGGAACTAGGGGCTTGGCATTTTGGAGGGCCTTAATGAGGTCTTGCTGGGCATTGACTTAGTCTGGACCAAACTCAAAGAGGACTCCAGTGCATGTGAGTCTTGTTAAGTCATTAGTGCAATGAGTGGAATTCTTAAGAAAAATCCTAAGGACACTAACTGTACCCAGAAAGGCTCTAACTTCTAATAACAACTTGCAGGGGCCCCAGCACTTAAGCAGAACTAAGTGACTTTCATCTAGTATTTGACTGCTAGGAGTGCAAACATGTCCCAAGATCTTGAACATAAGGGTGCATAAGACAAGCTTGTGACCAGAAAACATACTGCTACAATACTTTATTTGCTGGAGAATTCAGTTAAGGAGCTCAAAGAACTCCCAGAGCACTAAGCAAATATTTGGGTTAGCAGGATGCTTAGTGGGAATACTGTTAACAAGCTTCCAATCTTTGGAACCCTTAGTGCCAATATCATTGATGAAGCTGAGTACATTATGGGGGATCTTGGGCTGCTGAATGAACATGATGTCATTATAGAAGATCAGAATGTAATTGGTCCAACCAATTGGTAACATGACTAAGCAAAGTGTGCCAAAACAATAAAGCATATGAAGCTGGGTTGATTAGTTGCTTATTATAACTGACAAAAAGATCCAGTGTAGCACCAGAAATACATCTAGTGAAAGACTCAGCAACATGATCTGAGAATGGAGGAACTCCAGAATGATGAATAGTGACATGGTTTAGTGGCTCTAGACTGTGTACAATCTGGAGCTTACTATTCTTCTTCAAGACACAGAACTAGCAGAATCAGTAAGCTGAGTTTGAGGGCTCATAGACACCAGCCTTGATCTTGTCATGGATGATCTTGCATACCTCCTTTTTAAGACCTGGGGGAATAGAGCAATTGTGCTGAACCCAGGGGACATGGGGGATGGTTGGTATCCTTGCTGGAGGAAAGAAGTTGGAGCAAAAGCTTCCTTGTTCTGAGTCTTCCCAAGCAAAAGCCTTTTCTTGCTTAGTGACAAGATTGGTGAGCATGTCAAGGTTTGTTGCTAGTGAGAAAACCAGTATCATAGTCCTTAAAAAATGTTGCTAGTTGATCACTGGTGAATTGCTGAGTTGGTACAAAAGGAGGGGGATTCAGGTCAAGTGCTGGCATTGTCACTAATGAGTCACTAAGGATTTGTTGCTCAATCCTGAAAACTTTGCTAACATAGCCAGTGACAGGCTTGATCTTCATAGCAACTGGCTTGTATTTCTTTTCCACTGCACCTTTTTGTTTAGCAGTATTGTTAGTGACATATTGGGCAGGGAAAGGAAAATTGATGTAGGTAGAGGTGATGTCTGTAATGCAAGTATTGAGGGGTAAAGTCTGTCCAAAAATCAAAGGATTAGAAGTATCAGTTTGCACAAAATAAGAACAAGGAGATAGCAAAGAAGGGGAAAAATCACAAATGGTAGTATATAAATATGCCAAGAAAGAGTCTGTATGTGTGCAAGACTTTGTAAGTAATATATCATCATCTAGATCATAAGAAGCTATACACATCACTAGACCAGTTGAATGATCATAGCTGATAATGGTTGCTAAGTTATTAGCATTATTGCTACTCTGGTCAGCAATAAAAGCAGCAGGGTGGTTCAGTCTTATAGCAAATCTTTTAGCAATTGTTTCTTTTATACTTCTCATGCAGAAATGTTGGGATTGTGCATCACATGCCTGAGTTGGGGTCAGTAATAGTGATGGTGGTCTCTATGTCACTAAGAGTGTTTATCACACTTCTAGTGAGAATATCAATGGGCAACCAACTAGAATATTATAAGTGGGAGATCATAAGATATAGATCTGAAGGAAAAGAGTTAAGTTGCCAATAGTGCAGGGAACATTTCTGGCTAGTCCTAGCAATCAATTCAATGTGCCATTAGCACTCTGCATGTTCAGAATGATGCTGGGGTTGTATGACAGTCCAAGGTCATTAGCAACTTTTACTGACATGGAGATGATCTGAGACCCACTATCCATAATACACTCTATGTCATCACAATTGTCAATCAGCATCATAATGGAACTCAGCAACTGGGAATCCTTAGTGACAGTTAACACCACAGGCTCCTTCCCAAGAGGTAGTGACCCTATGTATGCCTCAACTGGATTGACTAATAAAACCTTGGCCTGGTCCAGGGTAAGTCTATTAGCAGTATTAATGTTGGATCCTAGTAAAAACTGGGGTACATCCATAGCAAATATCAGTCAGGCTTCTTCAAAAAGATTGCTAGGGTCCTGCACTGTATTAGTATTTGTACCAGCTAGTTGCTTAGGTGTCATGGCAGTCCTGAGTTGATTCCTGATGTCTGAGGCCATGGAGCAGAGCTCACCAACTGAAACTGTGACCTGTGTGCTTAGAACTCAATTGAAAACTGCTTTGGACTATTCAAGGTCATAGATGAGGAACATGGTCCTGCAAGTAGCTTGATCTGGGGCTTTTTGTTAGTGGGATGTGCATAGCAACCAGGAATACCAGAAAACAGATGGACTGAGGACTGGGGAACAGGTTTGGTAGGCTTAGCAACAGGCAGCAAATCATTAGCAACAGATTGTTCAGATGCTTTGCCTTTGTCAGCTAGCTTAGCAGCAGGAGTTGGTACTGAATCAGAGGAAGGGGTAGTTGCCAGAGTTTTGCTAGTCACTGGAGAGGCTGGGGCAGGGTTGCTAGTTGTTCAGTAGGGAGCATGGGGAACCTGTACACCATCAAACTTCTCACCAGCTCATCTCAGAGCAAAAAGCTCTCTTTCCAAAGCTTCAATATACTCATCTTTTGTTAGCAATTGACTGGTAGCAACATCCTGCTGTAAAACCTCATGTATTAGTGACTGCTGCATGGTCACTTGCTTGGGGTCAGGGTTAGCATTAGATGAGAGCCTGTCTGTGATAATCTGTCCTGGATTGAGACAGTGCCATTCCTCAATGCATTCTATATACAGCTGTTTTCCAAAGTAATTTGGGATCATAGCACCAGATGGTAAGACAATCTTGCCTTCAGCATTGTGATGGATTTTGCCCTGCTGGATCATATGCTTGAGTTTAATGCAAGTGCCTCATACCATAGTATGACTGGTTTCACCACAGAAATGACAAGTGCTGCTGAACTACTGCTACTGGCAAGGCTGACTGCTGTTAGCAAAAAGAGCTTCCAGTCATTCCAGGGTGCTAACAATCACTGTGGCTGTTGCTAACTCAAGGGCTTGTTTGGGAGTAGGAAATGGCATAGTGGGAGCATTGACAGCAGGTGCTGGGATAATACCAGGAGTGTTAGTGACAGACATAGCAAGAGCAGTAGACTTAGTTGTTGTTGTGTCAGTTCCCTTCAATACCTATTTGGCACCTTCAATGACCTGTTCTATGTTATAGGGGTCCTCAGGATGGTGATTAGGAAGTGTAATTTTGAGCCTGCAGATGATTTTGGACCAAAGCAACATGGGGATACCTTGGTGGAACAAGCAATATTCTTCATTTTGGTAAAGCTTACTGTTAGCAAGGAGCTATCTAGCAATACATTGGAAATCCCAGTAAATACAACCTAAATACTGCCACTTTCCATTCCTGATAAGTATAAGGCCAGGGGACATTGTCACCAATTGCTAGGTTGTTGCTAAATTCTGGTAAGCCAAGCCAAGTTTCTGCCATATCATAAAAAATATAGCAGGCTGTGTATTCCTTCTTCTGGGTGTCATCAATTTTACCATAGTCAGTAAATAGATACTCCAATTCTTTAAAATACTGAGGGAGCTTTCTAGAACAGCCTTCATCCCATTTAGGAGTGGTCATGTCATCATGAGGAGACATATGAGCATGGTAAGTGACAGGATTGTTGCTCATAGCAATTGTTGATATAGTTGGAGGAAGGGGAATCTGTTGTTTAGTAGGTAAAGTCAGTCTGAAATGAGGTTCTGGGAAGAAGACAGAAGAGTCAGTAATTGATAACAGTGATAAAGAAGCACCAAGGAAGCTTTCTACAAATGCACTTGGAAAGTTGCTAAGTTATTTGCTAACATTGAGGAGGTTCCTGGCAGTGTAAAGTCTGTCCAAGAATCAAAGGGTTAGAAATGTCAGTAGACACAAAATAAGAGCAAGGAGGTAGCAAAGAAGAAGGAAAGTCACAAGCACGAGCATAAAGGTAAGCCAAAGAAGAGTCTGTATGTGTGCAAGATTTTGTAAGTACAATATCATTGTCCAAGTCACAAGAAGCTATACAAGTTGCTAGACCAGTTGAATGATCATAGCTGATAATTGTTGCTAAGTTGTTAGCATTGTTGCTATTCAGATTGGTGCTGAAAGGACTGGGGTGATTCTGTCTCATAGCAAATCTTTTGACAATTGTTTCTTTTATATTTCCCACAGGGAAACATTGGGATGATGTGTTGCATGCTGGAGTTGGGGTCAGTGATGGTAACCATGGTCTTGATGTTGCTAAGAGTGTTGACCACACTTCTGGTCAGGACATCAAAGGGGCAACCAAGTAGGATATTATAGGTGGGGGACCATAATACATGGATCTGGAGGTAAAGCATCAAGTCACCACAATGGTGTTGGGTACATTTCTGGCAAGTCCTAGTGGTCAATCCAATGTGCTGTTAGTGCTCTGCATGTTCAAGATGATACTGGGATTGTATGATAAGCCAAGGTCATTAGCAACTTCTGTCAACATTGAGATGATTTGGGAACCACTATCCATAATACATTCTATTTCTTTTCAATTGTCAATCAGCATCATAATGGATCTTAGCAACTGAGAATGCTTAGCAACTGTCAGGACCACAGGCTCCTTCCCAGGAGGTAGCAACTCAATGTAAGCCTCTACTGGGTCCACAGAAGAAACCTTGGCCTGGTCCAGTGTGAGTCCATTAGTAGTGTCAGTATTGGAACCTAGCAAAAACTGGGGCTCATCCATAACAAAAGTCAGTAATGCCTCTTCAAATATGTTGCTAGGATCCTGTACCATGCTAGCATTTGTACCAGCTAGTTGCTTGGGCATAATGGCTGTCCTAAATTGATTCCTGATGTCCAGTACCATAGAGCAAAGCTTGCCAGCAGAAACTGTGACCTGGGTGCTTAAAACTCGATCAAAAACAGCCTTTGATTGTTCAATATTGTAGATGGGAGGCATAGTCCTGTAAGCAGTGTTATTATGGCAGTCTGGAGTGGCAAAGTTTCTGTCAGTGAAAGGAGCATAGCAACCAGGGATTCCAGAAAATGGATGTACTGGAGGCTGGGGAACCAGTTTGGCAGGCTTAGTGACTGGCAGTGATTCCTTAGCAACAGGTCATTCAGGTGCTTTGCCTTTGTCAACTGGCTTAGCAGCAGGAGTCAGTACAGAATAAGAGGAAGGAGTAGACACCAGAGTGTTGCTAGTTGCTGGTGGTGCTGGAGCCTTGTTGCTAGTGGTTTGGTAAGGAGCATGGGGAACCTGTACACTGTCAAACCTTTTGCCAGCTCATCTAAGGGCAAATAGTTCTCATTCCAAGGCCTCAATACATTTATCCTTTGTTAGCAATCTACCAGTAGCAATGTCCTGCTGCAATACCTCATGAATTAGCAACTGCTGCATAGTTGCTTGATTGGGGTCAGGATTAGCATTAGATGAAAGTCTGCCAGTAATCATTTGACCAGGGTTTAAGTGGTGCCATTCCTCAATATGTTCCTTGTAAAGATGTTTGCCAAAGTAATTCAGAATCATAGCACCAGATGGTAAGACAATCTTGCCTTCAGCATTGTGACAGATTTTGCCCTGCTGGATCATATGTTCTAATTGAATGCAAGTGCTTTGCACTATAGTGTGACTGGATTCCCCACAGAAGTGGCAAGAGTTGCTGAACTGGTTCTGCTGGTGGGGTTGACTGCTGTTAGCAAAAAGGGATCCTGAGTATGGGCATCTCATCAATCCCCTGCAAGGTCTAGAGGACCTGAAATTTGTGGAATGATGACAGCTTCTGTAGTGCTTCCTGCATGTTAAGGATGACAGGTCATCAGCATTGCATGTTATTCATGTTCCTGATCCAAATATACCATTCAACCTCAAGCAACTAGTGTGCTATGCACTTATCTTTAGCAGACCAGGGTTGAGAATACCTGGCAGGGCATTGTGGTTGACTTCACATATTGTATGCATTGGCAGACCCTATTTGGGTTTGCCCTCTATTGAGCTCTCTATGCCAACAGCACAGAAAGAACTGCCCTAGTCCAATGGCTAGCACTCATTATGGCATGCCCAGGACTTTATTGTGGGGCAATAACTACCTTCAACAAGGTCTACAAACAGCTGTTTGCAGCCCAGCAAGGGGCCCAACTTACAATTCACCAAGTTCACATATCTGACAATCAGGTGCAGAACTTCTCTGACAATGATACACTTTGTGTCTTATCATACAACCATATCCTGCCTGAGTGGGTGGACCATATATATACTTATAGCATGGTCTACTTGGAACAGCAGTTCCATCAGCCAACAATGTCACTGAATCTCTTTCAGGAAATTGATGATAAGTATGTAGAGCACCTTTAGCTATATAGAATGCCAGCCACAGTCCCTCAGTGGGACAGATGGAGAGAGATCAACAAGGAGGACCATGACCACTTCATGTTCAAGCACAATGAAGAAAGCACTGTTGGAATTTTCCCTGTGGCTAAGGGCCTCTACTACTATATTGGAATAGACCTGAATATGGGTCAGCTATGAAAGTGAACACCAGTGCACAGTACAATGCTCACTCTTGGAGCTGCAACTAACATTGCACTGACTGATTGTGTTATAGTAGATGCTACTACTGCAGGAGGTCCAACAACCTCACTAACAATGGGATCAGAGCCTCTCCCCCCTGTAATTAACATTGCACTTGGGGAGGGCACAAAGACAACAGAAGCAGGCAGGGTGCTGATGAGCAAAAACAAGGCCCTACTTTATGTATATACTTTAGGTAACATTGAGTTTTTAACTCAAAACTAGTTGCTAACATGATGGTGCACTTCACAGTACATGTTTATCTTGTTGTATCATCATAATGTTTATAGAATAAATGGCATACTTGATGCCTCTTTTGCTGTGTATAACCTGTACTGACAGTGCAAGTAAGAAGTAAGTGCCTACATTATAGGCAGTGGGACTTGAAAGGGTCCCCTGAACAGCCTAGATGTGACTGGTGGAGTGCAGGGTCACTACACAATGTCTTGACAATCATTATGTATAGTGATAACAATGGCATAGGTCTATCTACTCAGGCCCAACCAGGGTCACTAACCTCTGAGAGTCTGGAGGACATAATGCTGGGTGAGGCTATACTAGAGATGGCCAATAGTCCACAACCAAAGGATCAGTCAGAGGAAGAGTTCTGTTGAATTGAAACCTTGTACAGCAAAGACAAGCTCTTTGCAGAAGTGCTGACTCAGCTAAAGGACTATAAGTCCTTCTAGTTGAAGGATGGTCTCCTGTGGATAACCAATGGCATGGGCCACAAGGTGCTTTGTATATCTCATAATTAGGACATGGTCACTAAACTGATGGACTAGGCTCACCAAGTTGTTGGGCACTTGGGCACCCAACAAATGATGGAATGCATCTGTTAATAGTACTGGTGGCCTACTCTGGTTGTAGACATACAAGCATTTTACACCACCTACCAATTGTGCCAGTGGATCAAAGGGAGAAATCAGCTCCCTTCAAGAAAATTACATTCCCTACCTATTCCAGTGAAACTTGGGACTTGATTGGTCCCTTTTCTGAGTTCAAGGGGTATAATTACCTATGAGTCATTATTTGTCACATGACAAGTATAGTGCACTTGATACCAGTACACACAATCATGACAGTATTGCAGCTGTCATGGATTTACATGAGAGAGATTGTGAGACTACAGAGTTTTCCAAGCTTAATTGTCAGTGACTGCAATATATTAGGAGCACAGCTCCTAATATTGACATCCTTCCATCTATAGACAGATGGACAGACTGAATATGCTAACAGAAATGTTGGCCAGATCCTGCACACTGTTGTGCACCCAGATCAGAAGGACTGGCTAGGTTTTTCAGATCTAACTAAGTTTGTAATCAATGTGAGCATATCTGAGATGACAAAATATGCACCATTCAAATTGAATGGTAGCTACATGCCATCAATAATATATGAGATCTGGTTGAACTCAGTGATTCTTCAAGGTATCAAGCAGTTCATCTACCAAGCTCTGGAAAACTTGACAGCTAAACATGATGTGATCATTGAGGTGCATGTCTTCTAAATGCATGCTATGAACTCATGTTGTAGACCAGATCCTGAGTTGAGGAAAAGTATATTGGTGTACCCTTTGCCCCAAGTGGGTTGGGCCCTACAGGATTGTGGAGGCCTTCAGAAGACCTCCAACTATGTATTGGAGTTGCCTTCAGCACTCCAGGAACAAAGGATTCAACACAAGTTCTATGTATTGTTGTAACCATACTGGGCCAGCAATGATGTACTGTACTTAAATAGGGCAACACTAGAGCCATACAACTAGTATGCCAGATGACCAGAAATAGTTTGTTGATGACCTAGTAGATCATTGGTGAAAAGGATCAAACCTCAAGTTTAAGGTTCAATGAAACCTTGGGGACACCACTTGGGAGTCCCTCTTGACATACAAGGATATGGAGGCCCTTAACTATTACTTGGAGTTTTAGAGCATTTGACACCTTGCACAGTTGGTGAGAAGGATAAAATTAAGATGATTTAGTACAGAAAATGAAAGGGCCATCAGCATGGTGGCCATCATATATTATGTCAGCCAAGCTTTTTGGCAGCCACTAAGTCAATGTGTCCTTGCCTTCTTCTACTATGTTGGTGCAACATGTCAATAGTGTAATAAGAGCCTTGTTGCCCAATGGGCAACAGTAAGAAGAAAAAGAAACTGGATGAGGCAGACACAAGGCTGCCAGACTATTCCATGAGCTCTGGGCAAAGCTCAAGAGGGGAATTGCAAGAGTTCCAGCAATATGTGGTGCCATAGTACTCTGTGGCCCCACTTTCTATAGCTATACCTAGCCAAGCAATGGGTATAGCAGGTCAGCAATGACCTACTACAATGTTGTTGCAAACAGAGATTTTGATCCCTGCTGCTTACCACTTCAATACAAATGGAGGTGGACAAGGAGGGATCAAAGTCCATCACATCAATAATGGACATGTTGTCCTCTCTAGGGCAGGTATATTGACTGCTACCAACCATGGCATGTCTGTTAAATACATCATTATCATCATTGGGTGTGGCAGGGCAACCAAAGGTCACTCCCATAGCTAAAGAAAAGCAAAGAGTAATGACTGAGATGTCATTGGCTGCACTGGCAACAGAAGCTGAGTCCTCCATATCAATTGCTTAGAAAACAGTTAAGTGACACTTCTTAGCCAAGGAGAAAAGCAAAAGCAAAAGCAAAGCAAGGGAGCTTAAGCCTTTGACTACAGCTGATTAGCAGATCACTCATCTCCTTCAGCAGCTTCACAATGCCAGAGTGCCAGAGAATATTGGAGTAGACATCCTTGACAACCATGTAGTGCAGCTAGCACTTATTCAAGTTCTTAATGAACTTGATGTCATTCATAATCAGAGGGATGAGGCTTGTTTGGACCTCTTCTGGTCAGTATCAGGGAAATGTATAGCTTTCCCTCCTCATCCTCTTAAGGTAAAGAAGGCATGTACAGTGCTTTTGAGATCTTTTAAGGGGTCTTCAACCCAGAGGGCACCACTAATGCTCTATAATGATGTTGTTCCTGCTGGCAAGGACTAACCTAATAGACATGTGCAGGCTACAGTTGGACAATCAAGGCCAGCCCAGTCCAAAGCTATGCCATTATGTCTAGCTACAACCAAGACTGGCTCTATAAAGCTAGCCCCCACAGTTACACAGGGTGACAACACAATAGTCATTACCACTTCTATTGCCTACCCTGCAAATATACTGCAGGGATCAGAAGTGAGAATCATTGAGGTCCTCAAACCAAGGACCTATATCATTCCCAGTGCTCTGTCTCAGGAGTAAATTCTGTATATTCAGTGGGATCCATATGACAAAGAGTTCTTCATTACTGCAGACTCGACTTTTCAAGAGGCAGCCAGCAGTGCAGCTGCTTCTGACTTAGGGAGTGATGATGAGGATGATATTACCCTGTCTAAGTAACATATTTTTAACAGTAACTTGGACAACAATGCCACTGACCATTATCAAAAGAAGGTACACAATGCTAATGTTAAATGGCTGTTAGCCATTGATGCTGAAAAGTCCAAGATGGACTTCAAGTGTCTTAATAATACAGTGTCAGACTGTCTGCCAGATGGCTGGGAGACCATTTGGATATAAGGGTGCTACAAGTGCTACAATGACTTCTGGAGTATTCTACATCCCAGCTACCATTAGTATAGCCATTGGCTACAGATAGAACAATTTTGCATGTTTTATGCAGTAGCTAAATCAGACTGAAATATTGGATTAGACTAGATATGCTAGATATGTTGTGAATACAAGATGTTATCTTATGTAATCTATAAGTGCATGTCAAAGGCACATGTCAGTATAATGGTAACCTCACTGGTTACACATCCCCTCTTTAGACTATTGCACAGTCTAGATTAGAAATGTTTATTCTCAGCCCCAGGCTCAATGCTCAATTACAATCTGGGAGCACAATGCACTCTGCTACCATGGGGCATAAGCATTTGCACTTCTGCATCACAAACTTTGTAATGATCCCACACCAGCCAACTTCTGTAGCTACATCTGTTATAGAGAGCACAAATCTGATCTAACTGGGCCTGCATTTCCTACAGGCACATTGGGGGCAAATCATCCCCCTCTGAATCAATTTGCACATCTGTATGTACATAGTTGTAGATGTAATATATGTCTTGGGAAAAATCACTCTCAAAATAGCATAATAAACAATTCACTACTTTGTTGAGTTCTTCCTTAATATACATGATGTCAAATCTTGACATATAATCCATCCATCATCACTAGTACAGCAATAGATTCTGTTGAGTTTTGAAAGACTCAAGCACTTTGTGGTCCATGATTATATAGATCAGGTATTCTAGAAGTTTATCCTCCTATTTCAGGAGGGCTTCTAAGATAGCTAGCATCTCTAATTTGTGCATGGTGATAAGACCCATCTGTCATTGAGTACAGTTACTGACATCTCCGACTATCTTATTAGGACAGCACATGACCTGGAGATCAGCACAAGATTTGCACAAGACCTTAGCAACTACAGGAATTTTGGGATCATGAGCATTTATAATGTGGAGCCTAGACCATGCATCTAGAATGACCTTGCCAAAAGCCCCCCTTAGTAATGTTTGCTAGCAACAATCCTTAGCAACATAGGCACTTTACTTTCAAAATAAATATATGAACATGTAACTTCTTAGACCCTTCATTTTTCTTGATTACTAACATACTTGGACAGTGTCTACACTTCAGACAAGCTATGGTCCATGCCTTTGGCACAGGCCTATAGTTTTTGCTTAAACCCAGACCTAACTTTGCTGTGCTCAGTTAGGTCTTCGATAGCCAACTCAATGCTTAATCCCAGCTCTAACTTTGCT
>JABCKS010000397.1:8819-20352 GCA_018851325.1 Termitomyces sp. DKA19 | reverse complement strand
TACAACCCCTTCGCGGCCGCCCCTTGGGCCAGCTTCCGCGCCCCCAAAATCTAGTCGCAGCCCGGAATATATGTAACAACACCTTTGGTTCTATGCTGTAGGGTGTCCGGCGGGCCCACCACCCCCCCCCCCCCCCCCCTCGAACTGTGACTATAGAAAGCGAAACAACCATCATCTGCCGATGTGATATCAACAAATTCGGAAATTGATCTGTACAACTGTACAATATAGGGGGAGGCGGAGAGTTGCAAAAGAAAGGATCTTTTAGAACTGTATTGACGACTGAGCGTATTATTGCCGACAGAAGATCGGTCTTAATAAGTTGACGTACATTGGTACTATTACTTCCATGGATCTGAAGGAGCGTTTCAAAACACTCCAGATTTATACAGGTTCTTACACACAACGAAGTAATTCGCCCACCAGCTGCCCGTGCAAGCACTTGATCGCTACTTACTCTCCCACCTACTAAATCTTCTACAAATATTAGCACCAGACCGTGCCTTCCTCAGGTCTATGCTTTACATGCTTCCGTGTTGGGCAGGCCCACGACTACGTTGCTCGACAGATGGCACTCGTAGCTGTACCTCTGTCTCGCGGCACTGTCGTCCAGGGCCTTAATAGGTCGCAATCTGGAACGGTGAGAGAGAAAGCCGACCCACTCATTCTTTGTGAATGTGGATAAGGCATTCCATGCCCTCGTAAGTTACCTAGCCTCCAATGTACCGTAAGTACAACATGACACTATGTGTCGTGTATGCTATATCCCACAAAAAAAAGTGATATGACAACAGGTTACACGATGGCGTGAAGTCTTTGGATGAACCGTTATGTCCACGCATCCCATTGCATTGCGGATGGGACCCAATATGCCCTTCCGCAGAGTTCGTCTTGATCGTCAAGCCAACAAAGTCCATCTCTGTGGACCATATTCTCCAATGCTGCTTTTGCTCGCTCTCGGGTCCAGTGCTTGCTTTGTACCAGGATGTCTTCCTCGACGCGTCCACCTACAGCTTGGGCGATTGCGAGAATGACTGACTGATCTTCATCAAGTTCTTTGACTACGCTCCGCACCATCTTCTTTCCACCTATTTCTATGACTTGGTATCCTGCTCCTAGTGGTTGCAGAGTTTTGATGCTCCGCAAGACATCGTCCTCGGTTATTCCCCCTCCATGCACACCACGTAGCTTGCTGACGAGACGTACCAGCTCCGACATCTCGATCAGGCCACCATTGCGCTCTCGTGTGCTAACACAAACATCGACAATTTGCACACCAAGCTCGTACTGCCAGTCGCCCAGACCGAACATCTCGGCCCACCAACCACCCTTCCTCGGTCCAGCAAGAGGATCAACACCGATAGAAGAGCACATTTGCTGGAAAGCATGCCGAAAGCTGGGATCATTCTTTATCGACTGGCGATGTGTGGAAGCAAAGCGGGCGAGCGCCGTGCGAAAGTGTGCGAGTTGAGAGTGGAGGTGATCAACTTGAGACTGGGAAAGGGCAGTTGAAAGCTGAGCAAAGGAACGTTTGGACTGTTCTTGCCGATCGAAAGCAGCTAGCCCTACACCGCCTCGTCGATGCATCTGGCTAACTAGACACACCTCGAGCAGTTCATAGCACCTATAACAGGACTGATCGAAAAACGCTGGTTGTGTGATGTGTTTGTTCTGCCATCCGATGGCCTGCAATCCAAATTACCGGTGCTTATGTGAACATACTTAGCCTCTGTTCAAACGTACAAGCCTCGAACACTAAGTACTTCAGCATTGGCCTTCGTATTATACAATAGAGATCTCATCTTTTTTTTCTTCTGTTGTGACATTGACTGCTCAAACAGTACACCCTTGACTTGACAGGTGTAACAGGCGACTCGGTTACGCTATGCCATCGTCTATCTCCAATGCACTTAGTTCTTCCCACGCGCCAGTGACAATTGTACCAGGTATGGTATTGGTCCAGGGTATGACTACTCTACCACGTTGGTGACCTGGGTTCTTTCTGCCCCTCGGTTAAACCGCAAAAAGTGGCTTAGTGCGGCCTTCCGTGTCCCGGATAACATCTCATGATGTGTTCTCTACTTATCTTCAGGTCACGAACATAGTGCATCACCTGGTTCGTGCCTATCACACGCGTGTCTTACTCGTGTCCTACTCATATCAAGAATACGTTTTACAGAAATAAACACCTCAGGCCTTATGGATTAATGCAAGATGCCAGTGACATCTTTATGGGCTGCTCTACATCATTTGACAGCGATCGTGCAAAGATTCTAGTTGAATCGGAAGTCCTTGTCTCCCGGTACTTGCCTTCTGGTATCAGATGTCTTGTCACATACCGCTACCAACTGCTATCGAATAGTTTGGGTGTGTGAAGAAAGATCTCTTCTAGGACTGTAACAAGAATAAAACTACCGTTCTTGGAGGCTTCAACCCATGAATTCAGCCACAAATCCGTCAAAATGTGCACTGCCATCGTAATATTTTCGCCTTTTATACTCGAGGGTTCTTTGTGGTGGCGATCTCCCGACTAGTTCTGTACCAGTTACGCATTCCTTGCGTTTGCTTTCACCCATCTAACAATCTTTGTGTTATGTTTACCATTATACTGGTTGTCAGTCTTTTGTCCGCTTTAGTTGTTGCACAGTACCCGGGGGCCCCTCCCCCTTCCACTACGGTTGCTTCCGTTCCTGTACCTAGTGCACCTCCCAATTCGCCTGGCCATGTGAATGTCTGTCGTGGCCGCTCGTTCTATTCCCAAGTTGCCTGGACTGAACACTGCAAATATAGGTTGATGTTGCATTTCAAGGTTCATTTACGTTCCATCCAGCCAACTTCAGCGCGCCCAATGGTACCCAAGTTACCTTCTGGTTTCCTGCGTCAGTTATTCTTTACTGCAACAACCAGTGCAATTCGACAACAGAATTTTTCCTGTAGTATACCCAACAACCTAAACCACTCTGTTACTCAATCCTCCTTTGAAGAACCTTGCACATACCTCAATACCACGGGTAACAGTTCTGTAGGGTTTGATTCTGGTTTGCAACACGCCGCGACATTCAACATCACGATCGAGGATGACACCAAGCGTAAGAATCCTATTTGGTGGACACTAACGTGCTCACTAATAACTTTGCATGCAGCGATCTGGTTCCATTGCAAGCAGGTTTGTTTTGACATGGTTGGAAACGATCAGCATTGACTGTCTTGATAAGATTCAACATTGTGGCATGGGCATGGTCGGCAGTATCAACGCACCTGCTACCGGAAACCTTAGTTATGAAGCATTCCTTCAAGCAGCCATGAATATTGGGCTCTCTGAAGTGACAGTATGCTTCCACGTAATAGATGTTCTCATCTTTATTAACCGTTCGTTCACAGGAGACTGACCATGGGCCAGTGATTGGTGGTGTAAATGGTGTCGCAACTGCTCCGCCGGCTTCCAGTACTGGCTTGGCGTTGCCAATTGCCTCATCCAACTTACCACTTGCGTCTTTCGTAGGCGGCCTCGCCTTGATGCTGTTAATGACGTGACACTCGTTCACTCGATGCAATCTAGTCAACCTTGATGTACATGAACTGTATAATCACCCACTCTGTTGCTGTAAAACTTTATTATGATGCACTCGTATACTTCGGACATTTCTAGTAGAAACCCAGCTTTGATTTTCAGCCCGAGATCATATTTATGACTATAAGAATAAAACTGTCACTTTCGACAGAGGATCGCCGCTGGAGAGCCATTGCTACCAATCCTTGTTGTGAAAGCAATTCCGGCTATATATTCCTCCCTTTCACATTGTCCTTTGTACTGCCCGTAATGAAAGTCTCCTCCTGCACCATCTGCTGGCCGATTGTCTTCCTGATCAAACCACCTAGTCCCGCTTCCACTCGTCCCCAGTGTTGTTGATGCTTGGGCGCACAATATGGTAGAAACCTTGGAGTTTCTGATAGCGTATCCTACAACGTAAAAATTCGAGGGGCACTGATATTTTGTGTAGCCGCCAGCCCAATCACCCTCGGTCACGTAGGTCTCGTTGGATACAGTTACTGTTGGGTTACCACTTGCCCATGCATAAGATGCAGAATTGGTACACAGGGCCCGCGTTGAGGCGGCGGAAACACCAATCATACGAAGCCCGTCGGGGCACATGCCCTTCTGAGCACCTGAATCCCAGTCTCCGCGACCCATCTGTACCAAGGATTGTATGAAATCACCCTGGTCAAGATTGAGCATTTGCCAACGTGTCGGTGTCATGATAGGCGATTCTAAGTCCCCCGTAGAGTCTACTAAGGTGTTCCAAGCATTGGCCCTCCAGTCGTTTCCGTCGTACAGACCATCACGGCCGCTCGTAGTTGGATCCCAGTTGAGAAGTGCCCATCCGTTGGTGTTGTTAGGGCCGAGATACCCAACAAGTGGCCAGACAGCAAAATCCAAGTCATAAGTAGTGAGATATGAAATCATGTTGTTAAACCACGTTGCATCTGCAGCAAGGATTTCCCCCCTGCCCTCAACACCAAATTCGCTTATCTGGTGATCAATGTCCATGAGAATTTCTTGCGGATGAAAGCTAAAGAGGCAAATTCACCCAAACGGGAGCAGTGTAATGTTTATCAATGCCGAGTGTTACAAAACCAGCTTGGAAGTTCATGACCTCAAAAAGATCTGCCTGCGAATAGTCGCGGTAACGCAGATCACTAGTTTCACCAATACCCGTGGCTCCTGAGTGATTTGGGCCAGTGTAGGCATAGAAATGGGCTGAATAGACAAGCTAACGTATAGTAAATCGGCAAATAATTGCTCAAATTGAACAACGGCCCAAACCTTGTTCGTTGCTACAAAAGTATGGGACAAATTGGCGACAGGCTCCAACGTAGGACGATGATGAGGCAAACCATCCACAGGTATCCCGGTCCAGTTGATCCCTTCAATAATAATCAAGATGTCCGGGTTTGCTTCAATAAGAATACGATTTCCTAATGCCTGCGATGCCTTCCACCAATCATGAGTATCATTCCCGTTCCAGTTCGGGTCGTACAATATATCTCGGCGAACCTGTGTGTACTTAAAGATATGACGGTTATGAGATTGATAAAGCCACGAACCTCATTGTAAAGGTCTGCGCCGATCACTCTTTCATTGCTACGGTATCGGGTGACCATGAAAAGCCAGTCTGACTGCCAAACGTCGTCTGTTTGGGATTTGTTCCATCTCTCGTTGCCATCGTCCACGCCGCAACACCACAAAGTCTTATTTGTGTGGTTATTGAGAATCACACCAAAACCTCTATCGGTAAGAGCTTGAATTACTGCATCGTAGACCTGCAGAGGTGTCAGTCCTTCGAGTTGAGGGTTAGCGGCCACCCAGGCATCTTGAACTGGGGTTGTATCATGTATCATCTGATTGGAAAATTGCAGGCGGATTGTATTGATACGAAGACTCTCGAAGCCATCGAGGATATCATCGATTGATGCGTATTGCAAACCGAGTGGAAGGGCATGAGCATTCTCGTTTGCGTGGTGGTTGGAATCCACATTGATATCACCATTTCCGGTGTATGTGCCACTAGCGCCATGCCAGTTTCCGGATTTAAGCTTGAAGCGTACGCCGTTGGCATCCACAATGTAACGTCCTTTTGTACTGAGCGGCGGCGTCCAGTCATTCAGTGCTGCATTTCCCTGATAAGCAAATAAGATCAAGACGAGTAGGAGGGCCTGAAGTCGAGATAAAGACCCTGCAAGTACAAGTTTTGGCATGGCCAGAAAGCAGTGGGCAATTTCGTAGCAACACCAGCACCCCTTGGCTACCTATGCTTTTGAATGATTCGAAGAAGCAGACGTGGTTCATTACGGGTGTCTCCATCGGATGTACTCGTGACCATCATAAGCTGGCATGGTATTACCAGCAGAAAATCATTGAGATGCATCGATTCGCAGGCAAATGGATGATGGGGCAGGAGCTATTTATGGACCGCATGCGAAGGTGGCTGTGCCAACTCTGTCTTCCAGACCACAATATGTTTGCCAGACTCCCGCAGAAGTTCACTGCACCGTTTGGCATCTTAGGCGATGAGGCAAAGCTTGCATTTCCAAGCCAGCCGGGTGGCATCGCAGAATTGGCCACCACCAGAGTATGTCCACAAGATCTTGTTATGAATGCGTAATAATCACTATTTATTAGCATATTCCAGAGAATGATAGCTATTGGCAGCAGGTGAGCGCACTTTCATGCTATCATTTGTACACCTGTGAAGACAAGTTAATTCAAGTATTTCGTCCTCTTCGATTCCGCGTCAGACGTATTCTCTTTGATAACCCCGCACCACAGTAAGTCGCTGTCTGTGTAACCGCGCACAAGCTCATTGGTATTGAGTCCGACGGGCCATGCTTGACGCACCAGAGAATGTCATGACTCTTATTCGAGTTGTGTCTGCGCGGTTATTCACTCTCATCGCCGATCATACCTTCCCCTCCTCACCGAGTGTTTCGGTCACTGCATTTGCATCTTCCCTCATTAACTCCGGAATTTCTGACAGGAATACAACAAAAGAAGTTCTGAACTGCCTACGTATTCTTCAGCGGGTGCTCCCTGTTGTCTTTGAGGTTGATGGCGAATCGAACTCTTTCGAACTGGAGGTGCTTTGGAAGAAGGAGGAAAATGAAATTAGGGATGAAAGCAATGGAAACCCAGACAGTGCAGAGATTCCCCAATTCGTGATTGAAGACGAAGACGAGACCGATGGCGAGCTCGACGAACCTCCACCTTCAAACAATACTCAGCCAAAGCAAAAGCAGAAGCGGCAACTTCCATCTCTTGGTGAAAAACTCTTCACTTCTACCATGGATCTTTTATTCTGTTGTGGCTTTACGCTCCCAACTTCTATCCAGGTAGATCATCACAAAATCAATTATACGATATGGTAATCACTTTCCTTCGACCTCCGAATATTCTTGTTAATCTCCTGCTAAGGGAAAAGGGTGTTGGATCCACAACAGACACTGGGCCCAGCCACCCGTACGAAAATAACAGGACAGAAGTCCTACGGCTACTACTCGTGCTCCTATCTCGTCAGATATATATTCCTGCCGCATCGTTATTCACCCATCCGTCGCTTTACAGCCTATATCTCGTTCAAAAGATACCACGAAGAGATGTGTTGACTCTCCTTTGCTCTTTACTGAATACCGCTATGAATTCCTCGACGTCTCATGATACAAGCCTCGGGGGCATTGCTGGAACTGTTGCTGGAAAGATACCCTATAATCACCTTGTGTTCAAAGGTGGAGATCCTAAATCCGCCCTTGTTTCTACATGCTTCCAGGTCTTGTGCATCTTGTTAGACTTTCAGAGTGGTAACGCTCGAGACACAACAACAGCTTCCGGGGAACCCGTACCCACAGCTCGTACCAACGCATTTCGCTATTTTTTGATGAAATTGGCAAGTGTCTCATTGGTCATTCCAAAACAAGTTTGTGATGATTTCATTTTTAGCATCGCTCACAAGACTTCGATTTTATTCTCGATGGTATCGTGGGCATTTTAGACCAACAGGCTGCCACTATGAATAACATTCTGCCTGGATCCAGAAAGGCTATACTATATGTCAATGAAACAGGTCCGTTTTCCATACCAAAAGATTTTCGGTCCTCACCGCCCAAGCAGTCATCTTCTTTTGGAAAATGATTGAATTGAACAAGGTAACTACCTCAACAATATTCTACCATTCATTGTTGACGTGATCGTAGAAATTCCGCGCCCACGTCCTACAATCCGCAAAGTCTATGGACTTGGTTGCATATCTCCTTTGCTATGCTTTGGAGATCAAGGATAAACCTCGTATGTTGATTCTGTGTGGGTTGAACTCTCTGTCATTGATCAACTCCAGAGCAACATGGGCTTTGTCGTGCACTCTCCTACATCATTCAGACCTTATCTGCTGAGCCTGCCTTTGGGCTCAAATTAACGAAACCCGTTAGACCTCAATTGCCCGCTAAATGGAATGCTGCTGGAACAGCTGGAGATTTTCTTATCAATGTAAATGTTGAGAGCGAAGATGGAGCCCTTTCTTAACTCATACTCTCTCAGGCTATCTATGCCATCGTAGCAACCACATCGGGAACTATGAACTCGCTATATCCTGCGCTCCTCATCGCTCTCGCGAACTCTGCACCGTACTTCAAGGACCTGACGGTGACAGCTTCCACACGTCTTATCCAACTCTTCAAATCGTTCTCAAATCCTCTGTTCCTTCTAGCGGATGAAGGCCATCCCAGGCTCCTGTTCTTCATGTGGGTGTTTCATGTCGTTGTTCGCATCGTTGCTAATGCCCTCGTTAGGCTAGAGGTCTTCAATACTGTGATTTTACATCACCTCACAGACAACGCTAACCTCATTTATGGTATCATCTCTTCTCACAAGGTGTTCGAAGACCTTGGAACTTTCACTCTGGCCCGCGGCCTTCGGGAAATCAAAAGGGTTCAACAGGCCAAAGAAGAACAGGCGCGCAAAGCTGAGGGCGAATCCAAGGGGAAACCGTCGAGTGATCCCGAAGTTGATGAGGATCCTGGATCTGAGAAGGCACGTCTTTTGGAGAGCGAAGGTGGGGCTGCTATAACAAGAACAGGTTCAGGCGAAGATATCCCTAGAGGGCAACATCCTTTAGATGCACAGGAGAGAGATGGGGATACGGAGGTCGTAACGCAGTCTTTTATGTCTCCTGGCCCTGAGATTCCTGGTCGCGGCAGCCTTTCAGAGAAGGCTCGAGGGAAAATGAGGGAACGACGTTCGTCATCGCTGGATGCTGATAATAGTATAGACCGGGTGCTTACTGCCGGTGTTGGGAGAAATGGGTTTGTACCGACGCAAGAATGGGTGAGATTTTTTCATATCTTTGGTTCTCCGTAACTTACGACTCGATTTTAGGTGACCTCTTGGCAGAAAGGGTAAAAACATACAGCTATGAATGCATAAGATGTCCTGATTATCTTGTTTAGCTTGCCTCTCGATCCTGTCATGCTACTAATTTCAGAGCTCTTACCTCAAATTCAAGAACTACAAGCAACGCGTCACAAGGCAAATTCCACGTCAATCATTGTGGAATTTCTCTCAAAAGTGTCGCTAAAACATGTGTTTCCAGAGGCACCTATCTCTATACCGCGGCGCTTTATGGTAAGAGTATTTATTGACAATCTCCTTCCATCTACTTCATGACGCATGTGTAGTGGTCCGATGCATCTATTGTGTGGTTGACCTCCTTAATATGGGGAGAGATATACATTCGTGGCATGAGTCCTTTGGGCATCTGGAACGGCACAAATGTCCGATTGTTTTATGTCAAGCACAGTCCTATGCAAACCCGACAGATTACGGACACTGTCACAAATGTTGTGGGAGGTTTCTTGAGGAGAAATTCTGATTCTCCTCATTCCCGCAGTAGACCATAGGTTGAACTATGTATACGCACTTGCCCATTGGAACATACTATATACTTGTCTCAATACTCCGAGTGTAGCCTCTATAATTCGAGGTCATTGGATATTATCCATGATTTTCTTATCTTGGGAGACGATCAATTAGCCCGATAGAATTTCAACCTTGCACGATCATCATTCATGAGTTCTTGGGCGATAGATGGATTAACATCTATGCAACGAACTGTACTAACAAGAGGTGATTTCGTCTTCGCTTCCACCCTAGACTTTGGCTGAAGAGATTCCCCGGTCAGGAAATCTACGCGATGTATCGGAAATAGTATTAAGTTCTAATCAAGAAATTGCGCGCAAGTGCAAAATATCTGCTGCTGAAGCTCAGTCAATAATTGATGCTTTATATAATCTTGCTCCACCTCCGCGATTTCAAAGGTTAGGAGACGTAAAGCATGAAGGAAGCGAGACCTGCACGACTGGCGACTCAATCATAGATGACATTTTAGGGGGTGGAATTCGGTCTGGCATGATTTTGGAGATAGCCGGAGAAAGGTGTGTAATAGAATCACTATTCACTGTGCTTCAAGTGATACGGAGGTTCCTGAAGTGCTGCAGGCAAGACTCAATTTGCCCTACAGCTCTCCTTGTTCGTACAGCTACCTCAAGAAAAGAAAGGGTTGTCTGGTTCAACATGCTATATCACGACTTCTTCGACACTTCAAACATCGCGGCTTGTACAGATGATGAAAACTCATTCATCTTTGTTGGGAGCAGAATGTGACTTGAAGGACATACATACTCTTGCGACGCCCACAATCCCTCACCTAATCCATGTCTTATCGGAGAAACTAACTCCATTCATTGGCTATCAGAGGAATAAGGCAGGCTTCAAGCCTGTGAGACTCTTGGTTATTGATGCCTTGGCAGAACTGTTCCATACGTCGGACAAGACGACAACAAATACACTCGTGGAAAGATCAAGGAATATCGCTCAAATTTCTTTCCTTTTGCATGGTCTTGTCAGGAAGCATAAACTGGTAGTCCTCGTTCTCAATGAGGTCGTTGACGTCTTTGATCGCGCTGGTCCTGATCATGAGATCGAGACATTGTTGTACGGCGAGCAAGTTCGCTGGTTCGGCCGTGCTCATAGCGTTTCTGGAGAGAACGCGAAGGAGGTTAGCCTTGGAATGGTTTGGGCAAATCAAATCAATACGCGTATTTTGCTTTCCCGTACAGGTCGCAGACGTTTCCTCGACGATGCTCAAACTCCGAGTGTTAAGCGTTCCAAAACAGTTGACCCTTCAGCCCGATCAAATGCTTCTGAGAGTGGTGATCTGGCCTTAATTCGTCGTTTAAGCGTCATCTTCAGTTCTGTTTCCCACCCTGCTTCTCTAGACTTCGTGATAACCGAAGAAGGTATATCGGCCCTCTCAGAAAGTAATCTGACCATCCGTAAAGAGGATCATCAAAAGAGAAAGGCGAAATCGCCTCTTCATACAACACTTCTTGCCTCAAAACCTGCTTCTACTTCGGCTGACGATCAGAGATACCGAATATCACCTTTGGATGTCGGTATACTTGAAGACTGGAAAAAAGCAGTAGAAGAGACATGCCAAACTAATGAGGATGAAGAGCCTCCAGAAGATGAATGGGATGGTTATTGGGCCACCAACACAATATCACAAGTTGAACTGGATACGCTTGATGACATGCCGTCATAGTACCGACCAACCATCTTCCACGCGCGTCCTATCTTATCCGTTTATCTCGCGGGCGTCCCTTAATCCTCATACCAGCATTTTCTTATGTGCTAGTCGAGAAATCAAGCCCCTCATGTGCTATGCTATATCTGCGGTTGTCAATCAATCCAAATAATGAAAGACTAGTGGTCGGTCTTCGACTTCTTTGATCTTCATTCAACACAATTGGCGACGGAGCTGAAGTGACGATTGCAAATTGGAATGAACGGTCTAAATGAATAAAAGCCACTAAATAGGTTGTTCAGAGTACACACAGAAATAAAGGACATGGAAGATGATCAGTAATGTGCGTCAGGTTTTGTGGTGTTTATGTCGAAATGGAAAGTCACTGTTTGTCTACGCCTCTA
>JABCKS010000396.1:0-20374 GCA_018851325.1 Termitomyces sp. DKA19 | reverse complement strand
AAGGCCCACTTAATAATTTTATACTTGAACAGTAGTATTATAATTGTAACATTTTATATAAACTGCACAAATAATATATATATATAAAAGACTGAGACTAAGAACAAGCATCCATGCCAAAGACATGGTCATAACACCTAGTAGCATCACCTGATGCTATATAAATATCTTATTTGTACTTATGTAAGGCAGTGCCTTACTTCATACTTTGTATATATAATTGACTGGTTTTATATCATGACATGTAAATCATAAGCTATATGACCTGTAACAGAAATGTTACAGAAAAAGTAGAGTGCTTTATCACTGACCTATATAATTGAAGCATATGGATTGTGTAAAGAATTAGCAAACTCAAGAAGCCTCCTGTAAAAAAAGAGACAAAATGAAGTGGTGAGGTAAGATGTAGAATGTGATCTGGCCAAGTTCCTTATTACTAAGTCTCTACCAACTTAGAAATTATGCAGCAGGTGACAATTGTTATTGGAAGGCAGTAGAAAAGAAATGAATGGTAGGTAGTTTAAAGGAGAAGAAGCAATAATATATAAATGCACTGCAAAAAATGTAGCAAAGGATTTTGACACAGTAATCAATGGAAACATAAGTGGGGAAACAGTAAAATCAATGATAAAACTGAAAGCTGGAGAAGTAGTCTACAAACACAAGTCTGAAGACAGTGAATAGTAACTGAAAGCAGCAGTTAAAATAATATAATGACCACAATTTAAACTGCTCAAAAAAAATCCTAAAATTAAAAAAGCAATGACAACAGTATAGCAAGTCTTCAGTAGTGCATTAGTAGGGGGTGCAACTGTCTTTGACAATAACTTCTCTGTCAACTAGTAATGTAGATAGAGAGGACTTGAATGACTAACTATGGCATAGTAATAGTTTAAAACTAGGATATAAGACCCAATATTGCAGTTTTTAGACCTATTTGTAAGACAACTCCTTTCTAAAACCCACATTGTAGTGATGGAATTAGCATTTAGCCTGACCTACTATATGTAGAATAAGATATTAAACAATCTGTCACACTCTTACTTCTACTCCAGTCTTACTCCTGCAGTTTTAATATTATTCAATTATATGTGATAGAAGAGCTCATTGGAATGTCATTCTCAAACATCAGAACATATTTTAGAATGCACAAGGGCTGCTACTTTGAATGTATATTTAATGAACTTTATAGTGATAAGATAAAAATAATGAACTTAGAACCAAAATTTTATTTGCAGACCTGATAGACTTGGCAAAGATATTGTTCATGTATTTTTGATGTTCTTTAAGATTGAAAGGGATGGCCATGAGTGAACCAAATACAAAGAAAATGAAGTTGACTTGCCATGCTGTCATGAAATGTTATTCCACAAAGAGAAATTATATCATTGGTCTTGGCATCTCCAAACATTTGCTGGACCCTTGCACGAGAGTTAAGCCTATAGACTCATAGAATGAATATTCCTCATAGACAGACAATCAATCTACATACATTACCTACATCAGCCAGACAGGATGATCAGAAGTGATAAGCACAATACAAATAATACTCACCAGCATTGAGTTGACATATACTGGAATAAACACAAATGAGCAGAAAAACAGTATTAAGGCCCAGGCCACACACACATTTTCCACTGATATGGATGAAAACTCATTGTTCTAGTCAATATTAATGCTATCTAGAATTTAACATCACAACACACCAGTGGCAAGAAGACTTGTGGGAGGTGCAATATAGTACTAGCAGAAAAGCCCCTTCAGATATGTTGTACTGAAGCATGAGTATCACTCACTGTCAGAAGTATACAGGTTGCAATGACAGTCGTCAGTAGTCCATTACTCATACTATGCATTTATGAATGGACACCATAACAGACAATTCAGATACAAGCTTGCCTGAAGACGACCAGATGGTTGATCACGTTTTCAGTCCTACAGGCACACTGTTCACATGTATCCAAAAACAGAGCATGGAACGCAGCTCACGACCGAAATCCCGTGCGCATTCTGTTCAAGATGTAGACAAGAGATGCAGTTATTGTCAAATCAGAAATGATCCCCATAGTTAGATTGACCAAGTATGAGTGCTTGCTCAGACAAATAAGTCAAGTATGTTTTGGCACACATCTGAAGATGATATCCTTACGCGTGATAGCGGCGTCCTCGTAACATCGACAGAGGGATATCCGTATCTGTTTGAAAGTATACGTAATCTCCAAGATATGAGATGAATCGCCACGAACTGTAAAGCGTTTGCTGCTAATATATGAACCATATCCTAAGTCGGAAACAAAAACAATGAAAATCTGTCTCACTCAGCCCAGCACCTGACAGTATGTTAGCAAAGATAGATAAGAACAACATAGTATAGCTTACACAATTCGGTAAGAGATGTGATCAGCTACGAGGTGATTGGAATTCGTGTACATAAAATATGCAATGGAGCAACTGCATACTATGAATGTAGTCAGGGCTTTTTGCCATTGATACCATGTACTGACTATATGGATGATCAAATAGGGCATACAGCGGGAAACCGTTTCGCAAGATACTTACGGCGATAGACTCTCCATGCGTAAAAGCTGACAAACATTGTGTTATGTTGCAGACTGGGTCAATTTTACGAGTATACCTTTGAACCGCTGCCGTGATAACGAGCTTTATAGGAACATTGGCGTAACTAACCATGAAATAGAATGAAGGATCAGTTGCTTACAGTGATCGTTATAGAAGCCTGTTAACGACAACGACATCCACTCCAGGCCTCAGATAAATCAAAATATGCCACGTACCGCAACTTCCCTGTAAAAAAATCAGCATCGTTGCAGATGATCAATAGTATCGAGTGGACCATGCAATATTGAGGGCTGCCACAACGTTCTCCGGCATCTTGCATATGATGAAAGCATGGTATGCTCCTTGTGTGAGGAAAGCTACATGTGCGCTCTCCATGCAACTAATCTGACTCAGACTGAAATCCCTCTAAATGGAATCGAGTTGCCCAAGCTCACAAAAGCATTGCAACCTGCGGGATCGGTTGTTAATCGATAGATTGAGAAGAACTTGGCAGACGGGAGGTAATGCAAATGGCTCACTATTATTTTCAGAATTCTGTGGTCATCAGGATACGTGCGAAAGTAATACGCGGTTTGTGAGCATGTAATTCCAAAAAGTCTGAGGAGACGTCAGGTAATAAGTGATCCAAGTAATTAACATTAGCCTACCCAAAATTTGTCATTACGGCTAGCACACAGATAAAGATAAATACAATCGGGCTTTTTAAACAAGAATCACATGCCTGCAAGGAACGGTCCGTTAACCGTCTCGATGTTCAGCATTGATCTTCTAAGCAGATAATTGTATAGTTTCACAAGCGACACATGGATAGGTCTTTATAGTTGCTCCTATAACGGGCTCCCAGTCAAGTCACAACTTGATTGGCCATCTTTCTCCCCAGGGTTGACGTGTATTGGTTGATGAAATGTTTCGGAAACCAGACATCTTTCTGCCAAGATTCCAATCATTTGTGTCAGCTCCTCAAGTCGAGGTCGCTTTAATCTTCAGTTTTGCCTGGATCTTGAGGTATCCACCGGTGTAATCTGCTCCGAAAGGTCTTTCTTGATGAAGTTTGATCACTTCTTTCGCATTGCTTGCATGATGCGTAGCAATCCATCAATAGCTCCTACTCGATCGAAGACTTCGGCTTCGCTTCATGAAATCGATATTGGGTTCTGTGTTGCTATCCATGTCACAAGCTCCATTGAATGATCAATAGTTTGTAACACGAATATGATGAAGTGTTTCAGGATGATTCAATGGATATTTGATTGATTGACATATTATTGATTAGCATGGAACATCTCAAAACACAACTTGCAGTCGCTCTCCCCTTGAATGGACACTGGACAATTACTTCTTCAAAGTGGTTCGGATTATGAGTGCTTTGTATTATGAGTGCTTTCAGCAAGGACCATTGTTCTGTGTAAGCTCAATATAACTTTGTGAGTTGTCTCCTTCTCAACCCCTGGATCCATCAGATTTATCTCAGTCCTTCTGATCAAGCCCAGTTTGACAATCACGCTGATGAGAACTCAGTGCTATCTTGAGATGGTCTTAGAGGAGTACAAAGTGTGGGGTCAAGAACCGACACTGAGTACTAGATGAAAGTTTGCATTCAGTAATATGGGAGATTTCTGGGGTGGATTGCATTGCAGTATACTGGGCTCACATTGGTATGCTAATCACCTCTCAAATGTCTCAAATGAACTGATAATCTGACTACTAGTATAACATGTTGCCGCTTTGTGAACTCCTTCAGGTTATATGCCTTTGTAAAGAACCTGAGATATGTCGCATGTGCCTGATTAACATTGCGGTGTTTGAAAAGTACCTTATATCTGCCTTGGTTTCGAGGTGGAATTGACCTCAAATAAGAGGCTAAGGAGTCGAATTTCAGTCGTTCAGGCAGAAAAAGTGCTTCAGGCACTTTGCAGTATTGCTCGTGTGATTGAATGTCTCCCAACACTGCCAGCAGTGAGTGTTCGGCTATGTACCCCTGCTAGCAACCAAAGGTCACCCCAGCAGAGTCACTAGTGGTCATAGATAGTAAGTGATACACTCTATGTAACTCTCAACCTAAGACGACCAGAATATATCAGATCCCCAAATTCTCCCTCTTGACTGCAATCTCGTCCTTAAGCATTGATATCCGACTATCTAACCGACTCGACAGATCCACAGAGCTCCCTGCAAGCGCCATCGCCTCATCCAATTTTTTACCTGCCGCTTTCGTCGCCTTGTCCCATTCAGCTAACCTCATAACAGCGTCATGTAGCCCCGCCGCACCACCCTCATCAAAAGCATCCGCACTATTGTCCACCTCAGCTGCCTCAACCTCCTTCAAATCTAGCACCGCGAGCTCAAACATCGCCACACCCCCCACCCATGTCGACACCTTAATCGAAGACTGTAACGCGCGCGCAACCTTGAGACTCTGCCTCGCTGCAACGTATTCGCCTGCCGTACGCTCACATATGCCGATGAGAAGATGCCGTATGGCCTGCTCGTCGGGTGTATCTATGTCCGGAAGGTCGTTAGGGTTTCCTTCGCTCGATCCGGGTAAGAGTCCCTTGGGTCCGTCAGTCATCGATGAGGATGAGTCAGAGCGATGAATGTTGGTAGAGAGAGACGTTGGTTGGAGGGCGTGAGAGAACCCGAACATGGGTTGAGGGGTGTGGCCAGTCCATCCCGAGGGAGTGGCGGCACCCGCGATGGAGAGTGGGAGTGGAGGGGTGAGGGCGGACCATTCTCTGATATGAGCATGAGCAAGACGTCTCTCTATCCTTGCATGGGTATTCCAGACTGAGAGGTTGAATGAGTGTATCAGGTTTATCGTCAAAGAATCTGCCTTACAGAGCCCAAGCTCCTCAGCAAGACTAATCTTTATCGCCTGCGCCCATAATTTCAGATCCCCGCCTCTTCGCTTCTGTTTCTCCTGATAAAACGCCACTATTCAAATTTGCAGTATTCGCTGCGACACACTCAAGGCAGACTCACGTTTCTTCTTGATAAATACCTCGGTGGGTAAATTCTTCCCACTTATCTTCTTTTTGTCTATTAGGTCAGGAACTGCGTCTAAAAGCGCCTGCGCTTTCATCGTGTTCCCTAGAGAAATATAACAGCCTGCAGCCAGGAAGTAATAAGTTCCGTGACTCCTGTCAAAAATGTATTCGTAAGTGCTTATCAGCAAGTTACCACTATTGACGCACCAACTGTTAAGCTCAGTAACTTTGATAAACATATCCGCTGCTTCCTCATATCGCCGTTGACCCAATAGCGTCCATGCGAGCTCGAACACCAGCTGTACGACCAAGTGTCAGTGGGCACATAGTGGGACAATTTTAAAAGGATACAAACTAGTGTATCGGCCTGTGCGAATGAGTGGGGACGGTCAGGGCGCAGTCCATCACGCAACACCTTTATCGCGCCTTCAGGATCATACGACATCCGCAAGATCTTTGCCTATCAGCCACAACGTCAGAATCGAGATGGGAAGATTTCTAGCAAAGTGAAGCGAACGCGGTTAAGGATCCACAGAGCACCTTCTGGAAACCGCGCTTCAATACTGTTTTAGAAGGCCTCATCAATTAGTCCGACACGTCGCAGACGTCGATCACGTACCTATTAACGATAGCCTTATACTGTTTGATAGTATGCGCCTCGTTCGCTTGGTATCCAGAAAGAAGGAGCACGACACCATGATACGTCATCAGCACCAGCCTCAAAGGAAACAAGGGGGAAAAAATCACTTCCTGAAGACACAAAAGATGTGCAAGAACGCACCCCGCAAATACCGAATGCACATCTGACTTTCCCGCTGATACTGCGAGCGCTCTTAGCGCCAATCTCCGATCATATTTAAAACCCAACAGTCCGACTACGCCTCTATATCAATACGGCACCATCAGTACTACAACCAAGTGAAAGCTACGAAGTAACAAACACTCACTGCACCTTTTTCGGCAACAACGAGAACACCAGATTGAATAGTCCATACCCAAACGCTGTACCTGAGATGATCAAGTCCTCTATTGGTCCGTCAGGCGGTAGCTCCTCATCGAGTGAAACGCTGTTAATGGTTGGATTCGACGATACGGATAAGGAGCTTGAGGTAAAGCGCGAAAAGAAGGATTTGGACATTGAAGACGTGGCTGCGACAGTGGTAGTAGATGAAATATACGAAGAGGTGGAGGAGTGGAGTGAAGGAGTGGAGGATTTACGTGAAGGTGTGGGTGTGGCGAACGGTGTCGTGTATGCGTCTAGGCCATTAGGAAATACGGTTTTGTAGAGTCTGATAAGGCGTCCTGTAGTTAGCGTTCAAGATGGCCATAGAGATGATGGAATCAGATATACTTGAAAAATTTAGAGTGTGCACTGTTCAGAGAGTACCTGAGTGAATGGCGTGAGTTGACCCTATGAAACAGGCGGAAGGGACGAACATGCACTGGAGATAACCCATGTACGATTCACTGAGCAAGCGGAGTCAATGGATGTAGATCGAATGCACCGCTAATTGCGCACCTGAGAGCGTTCGTGAGGCCCAGAAGTACCACCGCATCTGCATTGAGGATCTCGAACTCTAATCCTGGCGCAAAGCGTTGTTTCGTACTTGACTTGACAGTATTCTTCATCTGTCGCCTTGACCCCGCTTCAGATAAACTCAAACATCGAGATGCCTCCGCTAGTAATCCAGTCTACCTGGAAATGAGCGAGTGATAGCAAGAGGAATTGTAGATCATAAACGCACCTCCATACCAAGCGCCGCCTCCATAAACGCACACACGCCTTGTCCGAGCAGATTGTACGGGTCATCTTTTCCTGCGAAATGCTTCTTTGCATGAAAGAGGTCGTTGCAGAAGAGATAGTTGAAGCCGCGCGTAGCAGAGACAAGCAGCTCAGCGTTGCTGACTTCGCTAGGTATTGTCGTCGAGGCCATCGGACACTATAGGATGTTGTAGAAGAGATACGTTATTTAGTAGAACGTAGAGACAAGTTGTCGACAAAGAAGGCGGCGATAGACACAGTCCGTCCGAGATTTTGATGAATTTGGTCCTCGGATGTTTGACCGACGATCGCATCAGACGGTGGCGGTGTTAGATCGTAAGAAATGCAGCTGTTTGTACATGTATGTACATTTAACGGCTCATTACGGACGATCCGTCTGACTCGATCCCATCAACTTCCGAAGCATCCCATCACGGTCAACAGCTACTGTTATTAGGTCTTCCCCTGCCGATATGACCATAGTTAGTCTCTAGCGTAGGTAGATATCATGATACAGTCAACTCTGTCATAACCCATAGCTGTCAAAACCCATAATTTGTAATAACCCATAGATTCTCGGCCCCACCAAGTATGTTTGCAGCGATTTATGGGTCACTCCCATATTCCATAACCCATAAATTACTCAAAATGGAGAAAAATTAGCACCATTTGGGCACACATATCTGATGTTAAGATTGGAACATGTGATAGATACATGATTAATACATGATTTTTGTAGATTTTTTGTTCCAAAAGATGACAGGAGAATCTTTGGTGAATGTTAAAAACCATATCCAACACAGAACTTTTGGTCCCTAGGATGGTTGTACTAAGATGGACACAGCTTCCAATTATGAAGTGCTCACTGGGCCTTAGCATCCCATATGTCTGCTGCACTACTAATCCATTCCATCCCTACAATAGCCTAAACATAGTTCAATAAGGACAGTTTTCCCTTTTCATTCCTGTATGGAGGTCATAGTTCCCTTTTCTATTGCTACAAAAGCATGATAGTAACAATACACCATTTCCCATGTGCTGCTAATAATCTCACATTTCAGCCTAATTCCCAAAGCTTTTCTGTCAGCATGTGACAAGTAGTCACTTCCCAGCAGCACTGGAGAACAAAGCACATATCCTCAATAATTGTATCAATTTGACTATTTTGAGTTGAATTTTGCACTTGTTTATTCTGAATTTTCTTGCCCTCATGTGGCTTCTTCTATGATGCATTCTACTTATTCTTTTCTTTTTTTTAAAAATATATTATTGGTCTGGATTGTTTGTTCTTATTTTAACCTTGGTTCTTTGTATTGATGTCTTCTGCACCTCTTTCTTTCTGATCTTATGTATCTGGCTTTTATAATTCATATTGATGACTACAAGGAAAAGCTGTAGGGCTCAAAGCACCACCACTACAATGACTACCCAACAAACTTCTGCCCCCTCCCCTAAATGCATCTGAATGACCCCAACAGAGACACCACCAGATGAACTACTTGAAACAATTTCCGGCGCTTGCAGTGTGGGGGCTTGGGCTCATCCCAGGTGTTGGTATGAGCCGGGGCCACCTCAAGCCTGGCCGGAACAACACTGGATGTAATTTTCGAGGTTCTGCCAACGTTCTGCCAATGTTCTGCGTGACCTTCAATCTAGTGTTTTTCCTCATTCCTGATCCCAGATCTCTGCAGTTGTTGGATGAAGTCATAAGTACTGTCCAAGTTCCCCGTTGATGACTCCATCTATGCTCCAGATTTGGCAATGTCTGCCTACAATATCTCCAATCAAAGAAGCCTCCCAATGTCATCAGTTAGTCGGAAGTTCAATCAAGTGCTGAGGGTCTTATAACTCGTCGCGTCAAGTTGAGAATCTATCCAGATCCAGACAGTTGACGTACTGACAGACAAGTATCATATGTTAGTCAAAGGTTTATTCTTGCTTACCCTTTTGCGGATCATAGTTTCAATCTCAACACGCCAACAATGACCCCGGGCGTGTTGATGTCTCAAGATTCGAGATTGCTGCCTGACTCTATATCGATTCATATAAATGCTCTTGTAAAGTTACAGTGGCTCATAAGTAATGAATACATCCGCCATTATTGAGGTGCCAGCAACGTCTAGAGTTGCGATGTTCGCAATATGCACGTTATCTTAGGCAATTGAAGATGGCCATCCGACTTTACTGCAAGCAAAAACCGCTGTCTGTTCGAGAAAGTAATGTTGTCTGGGTATTTTCTACACACAAATTATATTACCAACTACTGTATTACAACAAAAAGAACTTCAAGATTGCGTAACAGAAAACTGTAGCGATATGATAGTTATTGACAACACAAACTACGAATGTTCGTTACGTGAGTCCTCTCGACGTAGATAAGTACAAAGATAAGTATCATAGAGTGCATTGAAGGTCGTCCAAGTTACATTCAAGAAGTGTGAGCGAAAGGACAATTAGGAAGTTTGGTATATTACACCTGCTCTACCCCCTCTGCGCAGAGCCCACAACCGATGCACTCCAGACATGCTGTATAAACCGTCAATCGCAGTATTGATCAAGAGAGAACGACTTACCGAGGCCGCCGCAGCATGCACACAGGTAGCATGGACAGCATAAGGGATTTTCGAAAATGCCTACAGTAATGCATGTTGAGGTACAAAGCAATACTCGAGGTGGAAATGTAAACACACCTCTACAGCACCAAGCACTTAACATAATGCCGAGAACAAGCACCAGAAAAAGCCCAACGAAGATGATAATGAGATATACTGTATATGGTGGGTATATGGCAACATGGATAGAAGGATGGAATAGACACCGACGTACGTTTATTGTCAACGAACGTTCCCCCGTTCTCTCCTGCTGTATCACCAGTAGCACGCCTCGCGAAACCATTAGCACTCCATGAGAACGCATTAGAAACGTCGTAAATGCGTGAGAGGGCGAAGAGAAGGGATATAATAAGTAGACCGGCGAATGTTGATGCAAGGATACGGCAGAGACGAGATCCATGGTGGTGGGTCCGCTGCATGGTGACGCAATCATGGCTGTCGCAGTCATGTCTGGCCGACCAGCTGCTACAAGTCTGAAATCGATGGCACTGCTGAGGGCGTTCTAGTCGTTTTTGGTCAATCAGAGGGGCAGCAAAAGAGTTCATGTCACGAATAGTGGCAGGTTGTTTGCGAATGGGTAAAAAGAGGTCGGGCATCGTTGCAAGCTGAGTCGGTATGAGTAGAACGTTATACAATTGAGGGAAGGTTTTATGCAATGACTAGGTGACAACGAAACGTGATTACGAACGGGTTCTGGCAACAAGCAACCTCGTTTCCCTTTATATATTGAGCCGTCCTTATCAAGAATGAGAATGATGCCTGCAAAAGGCCGAGAAGTTCGAGCCAAAGTCGACGATCGCTGCGGATGATTGCTCATGAAGAGAAGTGGCCACCGTCATGACCTACCTCATACAGCACTACACATCGTAAGCTCTGAGATATAGCAAGACGAGTAGAGAAAGGTCCTCTCTTTCCAGCATGAGGGGTATCTTTCACTGTTCGTGCAGGACGGCAGCAGTCTAGAATTTCAAACAGGCTCAAGCCTCCGTTGCCAAGCTCGAGCTATTTTTGGATACATGCCATGACTGCGCCATTCGAAAACTGCGGAGTTGCACTTCCTGTTCAGAGGAGTCATATGCATACACTGCCTCAATTCACATTCGGCATTCTCAGAGCGTTGCACTTTCGTTTCATTTGCTCGCTATACCTAAAGCATTTGTCACATTTCAAAAACCACAAGTGATACATCGAGGCCGTCCGTCACATGACTGACTGTGCTCCTCTTGAAAATCAATTCCTAGAAATAACTTACAACTTCTCTGAGACTGATTGTTCTGAAGAACGCTTTGCGATATCTGCACCACTATAGGTGTTGCCTTCAATGTAGATCGAGAAATAAGCTTACTTCGTGTCTGCTTTTCGATATCGGCCTGACGCTGATCAGCAGAGATCGCACCAAAGATAATATCCATCTCCTCGAGACTGCGTCCCTTAGTCTCTGGTATGGCCCTGATCATTAGCTGGTAAGCTATTGGAGTAAAGAGACAAGACGGATGGAGGCTTACAAAGAAAATACGGCCATGACACCAATATTCACTGTCGCGAACATCAAGAAGATCTTGTAACCAAGGTTTGTTATCATCTGAGGTGTGACTTTCGCCACCACAAAGTCTACACAAGCTCACTTGGTTTTCTTTGTCATACACAAACGTAAAGCACTTACTCCATAGCCATTGGGACGCACTAGCGACTGCGAGACCGTAATGTCTCGTGCGTGTGGGGAAGATATCAGAAACATAGACCCAAGGAAGTGGACCTAATTCCATCAACGTTTAGATTCTCAAAGTAAGGCAAAATGAACACAACCAACCCCAACCCATCGAATAGAAGCACACATAGATATAGAGTACCCCGGCCATCGCTCTTGATGCGGGTGGAGGAACTGCGGGTGGAGGCTGTCCTTGGACAATTGGAGGTGGAGGGTGCGTCTTCAGAAGAGCTCCAATGATATAGAAGAAGATTCCCATGCCCATGGCAGAGATAAAGAGTGAAAGTTTGCGACCAAGGGTTTCGACCCCGAAAAAGACGAAAATCGCTGTAGCGGCAACCTTGACAACACCTACAAAATATAAAGGAGACATGTCAAGTCTATAACGGAGCTGATCAGACGGAAAATGGAGCACACCGTATACTCCACTGGCGAGCAACTTGCTCTTCTGATCGCTGAACCCAATCTAATGAGAAGAGAGTTATAATGTATCTCCCACGCAGTGACCGAGACGAAACTTACGGCTGCGAAGATCTGAGGCGCATAATAGCTGAATGAACCAGAGGGATGGTCAGAATATGCTTGTAATGGATTTCCAGGTCATTCACTTGACTGAGTTCTGCCCCGCCCATTGCTGAAGGAGGAAAATGACAAAGGCGATCACAAAACGGACGAAGTTTCCTTTCCCGAAGAAAGCCTCCTTCCATCCTAGCCCCTCACGTGCTTCACGTTCCTCCTCAATAGCTGCTTGGATCTCGTACATTTCTTCGACTACAGATTCCGACGTGACAGAGTCTTTTCTAAGGTAAGCTAAAGTTTTGAGAGCGTCCTCCCGGCGGTCAACTGACGCAAGCCATCGAGGCGATTCCTGTGGCAAAACATTCCCATGGAGCAATGTGGAAAATGGATCACATGCACATACTTTGACCGTCATAAGGCCTAGCACCATGATGCCAGCTGGTACCAATTGGAAGCCGAACGGTATTCTCCAAACTCGGGGGCCTGATAGAATATGGATGCCGACACCGACTAGAATGGAATCAAAGTCAGGCTGTCATGCACTAGAAGGGAAAAAAGCTTACAATTGATGAAATATGATATCATTACTCCAACGGCAACCTACATGTCATATGGTGCCAGAATGTTCATTGAACCAACTAAGCAAGTAAGCCTGGTGAGAACACGAACCATAATCTGGAAACATCCCGTGATACGACCACGTACGTCCTTAGGAGCGCATTCCGAGACGAACGCGGGTGCAACTGCTGATATGGCTCCAATGCCAATGCCAGATATCACACGTCCTGTATAGATTTCCGCTAGACCACTTGAACCTCCAGCAACAGTGGTGATAATCTTTTATTTGGTGTGAGTTTGAGAATGTAGATTTGGTGCGAGGGATTTACCGCGCCAACGACGAACACAAGGCTAAATACGAAGAGCGTAGGTTTACGACCAATCTTCGCTATAAACAGCAGATGAGTATGCGTATGCAGAAGTGACAGACCCTGTTGGCGTCTCGAACTCCGTTCCAGGTATGAGCATTTGACATATCAAAGATGAAGTTGGAGGTTGGAAAGACAGCGTGGGAGGAAATGACGTACCGGACAACGGTGCACTTCCCAAGGAACCGAAAAAGGCTCCCGCCTGTAACACTGATACGACATTCGAGGATACATCATCGATATTTTTTTGGTCGGTGAGGCCAAATTGGGCTTGAAAGTAGGGGAAGGTCACCACACCGCCTCTGTCGGCAGTCTGAATACAGATCTACTGTACTGATGTACGTCGATCAAACACGTACGCAATTCCACTGTATATGCGCAGTATTAGTACCATCCTGAGGAAAAAGTTCAGGAGAAAATTCTTTCTACGAACGTATCGTAGCCAAACAGGACAATGCCCCAGTACACGACAAAAGCGAGCCCTGGCACAAGATTAGCAAATTGAATCCCAGTCCGAAGGGTCGCACTTACAGTAAACGCGAATATTCCTGAATAGCTGCTCAAATATTCTTCCCATATTGATGGCAGGGTATGGCGGGGAGATGGGAGCAAAAGACGTGAGATGAAAAACATTCCCCGTCACATGGTGTTTTATATACGTTTGTATTTGAGTTTCCTAAAGCCTGCTTCGGGACTATGAAGATCTTAATATCCGTGGCCGATGAGAACTTACGGCATCTGGTGACACATGAGCTTCGTGGTCACTTTTAGCATGGAACAGGACTTCGATGTGCTTTCCAATGATGAGTACATTCTACCTCCACACGAGATGAGCAAGTTGTAAAATAAGAAACTTGTACCTATCATGGAAGATCTTGAAAAAATATACCAATGTCTGTTGTGTTCCTCGAAGCATTTGTCCACCGATTTTTTTCTTGAGATGTAAGAGCAGGTAATATCACATGATTCACGATGATATTCGGAACAAAGTATCGCAGAACGAAGACCGACCTCGATTCACCGAAAGCTCCTGGCCCGGCTCAATTCACAGAAGCTTATGTAAGCATATTGTACAAGTATACATGGGGGTTGTCTGTCGTTATGACATCTTCTCATAAGGTCTGTCGGGGAGTTAGATCGACATGTTCTGCATGGGACTAATGGGATCTTGTCCATATGTAGATCGTCTAGACAAGAGTTATGTCCTCTTTCATCAAGTTTTTCCCGACCTTCTTGTGTCTGTCGACTTCACACGACTGATCAACCCAAAATCCCTAACAGCAAGCATTGAAATCTTGTGAAGAGTGGCGTTGTGTCTTGGAGAGACAGTGCTTCTGACAGTTCGACTGAAAAAGTTGATTATCAATTTACAGGGTTGCCTCGACAGCCAAGGCCGTGAGATAGGATTGGCGGATCAGATGAACGATGAGGATATACTCCCTGCATAGCTTTCTGGGCAGGATTTGACCACGGTGTCAACAAGAAATCCGTAGGACATGCTTTGGCAAAAAAAATCCCATAGAAAATCTCAATGTGTCAGGCCGGTCGGGAGGTACGCAGTTGTGGTAGTTACGCAGATATGAGTGGCTATACCGATATTGCATGTTCAATACATCAACCGCAACAGGTATGCGTAGCATTCCAGTATCACATTTCGAGCTGATTGACAGGGAATTGAGCTTTTTACGAAGGAAGTTTGTTTAAGGTTACCCTTCCGTAATATTGAGGTTTCGAAACTTTCAAGGTAAATGAAGAGCGGAGGGTAAGAGTTCTGGGTTGTGTAACGAGAGTAGATCTGAGAAAGCGCACAAGGGATAGATCTGGAATGAAGGGGAAGATTCCGAGAGTTGAACTCGTCTCAAGACCCTCGGTGGTTGGGCTTACTTATGAAGCCACCCCACATTCGGAAAGAACGGCGGGATACCGCGGAGTTTACACACGTGACTCAGGAGACGGTTGTTCCTTTCGGCTAGCCTTGTAAGTAGTTATAATAGCCTGACTCCACCATTTTTGCTGCTGAGTTGTTGATATATCCCGTTCGCTTTCGGATATCATGTTGTCACATAGATCCGAATGTCCATGACTACGATTCCAATTCATCAGGTATAAGTAAGTCGTCATACACCGGCAAACACTCGTGCCACATCTTCCTCGATACTCTCAGCCATAATGAAATACTCTCCACCTCTCCAATCTAGATGGCTTTTCCCTTATCCTTTGTGCATACGCTCTGTCGTCCTTGTGAACAGATCCGGCCTCGTAAATAACGACGTGGATATCCCCTTGCTCCCTCTGAATCATGAGAGCCTCTGCCGCAATTAGATGTTGTCCTATTCGTTATTTCCTTCTGTCGGGTCACTACTTCCAGAGAAGGGAGTGAAATTGAAGGCGCGAGAAGGAAGCTGTTGCTCCATTGATTTCATCATTTCTTGTTGCGTTTCTTAGCTACTAACTGATCACGCTGACACTGTAGTCAGACCCTTTGAAACCGACATGACGAAATCCAATAGGAAACATTCCACATTATACTCATTGTCAGCGTACTCGACCAGAATTTTCCATGATCAATTCAAATTGCAATGGTAACTTTGGCCCTCCCCAATGTTACTGATACAGTATATGCTATGTCTATTGGCATTTCAGCATCTCCATAAGAACATTTAACCATTCCTTTGTCTTTTCGGGGGCCGCGTCGAAGAATTTCCACAAATACGGGATTAGACTATCTTGGATATCCCGATGGACCCACAGAACGGCCCCTTTTCCCTGCATTATGTGCGTAAGAAGTTTCGCGCCGAACTCACCGTGGTATCAAGTGAAGATCTTGAGCATGTCAGACGTATCTGGTTAGTCACCTTTTGTGCTTCGCGTGTATTGATTAAAAATTCTGAGACATCTCAAACACTATCTCGAGCCTTTTTAGGATCAATGAGTCTCAGATCACCTATGGAAAGTGTGGAAAAACAGTAGAAGGACTGCATGGATGAAGCGCGTGATGCACACAGACCGAGATCTCGTCCCACGTACTAAGGGCGCTCAACCACACAATAACCTCACGAAATGAAAAAACGACAAGTGTCAAACACTCGACGTATACTTGGCCATAGAGATGGCGGTCAAGCGTTAGAGCAATAGGCGCCATTATATTCTGTGGAGGTAAGAGTATACGAAGTGCGTGAGTCTGACGAACTTTTGTCGTAAGTGTCTCTTGGGTTGGCCGGCCCCACGCGCGATCATATCAAAGACCAATGCATGAACGAATGGGCCAGGGCTCTTGTTGTTCCTTCCAAAGTTTTCTGATATAGAATCTGTTCAATTGCGTGGTAGGATCGTAACTGTTTTGACACCAGTACCAGCGATACATGTGCAAGGGCCGCTTCTTTGGTAACAGATAGTTCCCAGTCATGAAAGGGTAGTTCTGGATCTGATTCCTTGTCAGCGACAAACAGGTTATTCTTGGATTGCTCCCACCCATATGCTCAGAAGGGCGCTTCCAGCAATATAAAGGGGTGTCAACGAGATTACATCCTTCCGTCTATATACCAACTACACTGAAATCCATTTCGATTTCTCTCGTCAAGGTGAAGTAAAATTATTCTTTGATTCGGCCTGAACGCTACTTGACGCCCTTTCATTGAGACAAATGTCAGGCGTTTCTAGCATCGTTCGTTCTGTCCATTTTGCAGATGAGGTCGATTGTGCTGTTTACACGCCGGAGCCAATTTCACCTGCCTCCAGTCATGTTGTGCCAAGTAGCCCAGGACCACATTCGGCTCAACGTTCATCCGATCTTGCCGTAGACCAAAATTCAGTAAATCATTACCGTGACGGAATTCACACCGAGCTCAGAGAGCCATCTGTCATATTCGACCTTGACGGACAGGCTAATCTTGCCGATCTCTTCGATAAATCGATCCTCGATGCTTCTGCCACAGCACCCCATGTTCCCTTACTCATCGTCAGCTCTCATTCCTTTCCATGGAGGATCACCGTATCGCCCTCTTCTCGTACAGAGGTTATAACGGTTCAGGACGTATTGTATGGTATCATGAATAACCTACAGCGGCCTGCTACCAATGAATTAGTTGATTTGAAGCGAGCTGACCGAGACCAGTATCGTGAAGTCGAAAGCCGCAGAAAGAGTCGCGTTGAGAAGGGCAATTTGAAAGATATATCGGCTCGTTGGATTGATTGGCTACCTTCAGAGGAGCGTGTATTCTTGGGTCTCTCTTCTGAACAAGGATCACTCACAGATGCAACTGAGCGCATCCTGAAGGTCACCTCTGATGGCTTGTTTCATTTGACTCATCCCAACTAACATGTTACTCAGGTCCGGAAGTGGCCCCCGTCGAGCGGATGAAACCGAGGGTCCATCTATCTTCCCACAGTATCTATATATGTCATGTCTCCCGTTTCGCTGTAAATTTAGTTCACCTTGGCCTACGCTTGCCCCGCTCAATTCGGAGATATAACATTGCGGTTATATGTCAGCGCGCCTATTCTTCTAAAGCGTCATCTATCTTCCCATAGTATCTATATATGTCACGTCTCTCTGTTCGCTGTAATTTTAGCAAACCTTAGCCTATGCTTGCCTCACTCGATCCGGAGATATAACATTGTGGTTATATGTCAGCGCGCCTGTTCTTCTAAAGCATATGGCGGGTCCTAATTCTCATAGTTCTTGGGATCAGTGCTCCAGGTGTAGATCCAGAAGAGATGAATCCTCCAGTTGAACCTTCACTGGTCACTGTCTCCGAAAGATATTCCCGCCTCTATTCTCGTTATTGTTGGTCCTTGCTTACCTTTCAATTGAACACGCAGAGTCAAAATCTCGATACGCCACACGTTGCATCTACCAAGAGGGGCACGGAACTTGCCTCATGATCCGTTAATCTCTTACGTACCGCAGCAACAGGCCAACGAGAGAGAACATTGATTCACCTCTCACAATTGAAGAGCCTCTCTAATACAGAGCGATGGAAATCCGCCACCTTCGATATTCAGGGTCCGTAAAGCGGAATTGACAGGATGAAAAACTTCTTTGTAATCGCTCCACGATACACATTAGAAGGGGTCCTCATGGCCTTCGCACGAATTCTGCATCCATCGCAGGTCAGGGACATCCGAGTGTCGGGAGCGAACAGAAAGGGGTGAATACAGCTCTGGCGAGGAATGTCTCCTTAGGTCTTGAACTGGACACAGAATCTCTCGAGACTCACTACGCTAGCCCTTTGGGTTCCAACGAGCACATTGGGTCAAGTGCCGTTATGAGCATGACTACACCCCGACTGGGGCCGGTTGCTCTTTCCACAAACAATTGTAACTTATGCCACTGACTATGGGAACTGGTCAATATGATACTACCATTATCGTTGTAGCCTCAATACACCAGTGGAGTTTGGGCTGGAAAGGAGAAAAAAGAAGATAGCCCAACACGAAATCATCTTGGAGCCACTACTCAGGCGTATTACCCGACATGTTTGAGATCTCGATTGACAGGCCAAATTGGACTCGAAAATTGAGATAAATATGTGATCGCAGGACGAGATGACCTGAAATGTGCTGTATTTCCTGCGTTCTCGAGTTACCTCAAGCCGATTCCACTGAAGAAATGCTGGACGGGTATGGTAGGTACAGTGGACGACTTGGCGAGAACAATGGTATGTTATGGATGAATGAAGAACGATACGGGCGACGTAAGTGCTTCTGCTTCATATGATATATAGCATCGAACACACACTAAGTATATAAAGCATCCCCAGTATGTACCAAGTTGCAAAATGTAAATTTAGAAAAGATTACGCCAGATGCACACCTATATATCTCCCTACTCAATCTTGATAGAGTTGATTATCTAATAAGATTACATACCTATCAGACTTTTGAAAAGAGTACGACTGACAATGGGGTAAGTACTGTCATGTGTTTGGAAGTAGTGATGGTTCGACCCAGCTTGGCCTGACTTAAGGCGGCTCCGGCTCAGACAAAACCCGAGCCAAAGCTGGTATCAGACAGAATGTAGGACACTCTATAAAGTTTTAAGGCCAGCAATGGACAGAACCAGAACTGATGTAAACACAAAGGCTTACTGTGTACTGTCTGAGTTTCTGTGCTGTGGTATGGCCTGAATGGATATCAAAAAGATGAATCATCATCACACTATATATAGTGTGACAATAGAAATGAGAAAAGTGGTTGTGCCTATGTGACAACTCCTGGAAATGAGTGTGCTGAGTAAGGCTGACCAATGCTGACCTAAGAATTGCTTTTTAAGGGTGAACACATATGAATTGGCTGTTTTTTGCACTTTGAACAAGTTTTTTTCAAAAAAATTAGATCAAGAACTTTAATAGATGCATACCATATGTTGACTATTATGGTTTTAAACTATCAAAATGCTTAATAATTGATGTCTCAGTCATGCTCCTTTTGAGAACCAACCACCTACCACTTTTGAAAGGTAAAGTCAACAAGCTAGGATTTGAAGGAGACTTTAACAGTCACAAATAACAGATTCTGATGATTGTCCTGCAAATAGACATATCAGATTTCTGGAACAGATCAATACTGTGGTTGTTTTGCCACTTTCCACTTTAGGCCTGGAATTATAGAAACTGAGTAAATAGGACTTGAAGGTATTAGAAATATTAGACCTTTGAAACAGATCAATACTGTAGTTGTGCCACCACTTTAATTTGGGCCTGAGAGTATGGGAACTGTAAGAGACCATCAGCTGAAGATAGTCTGAACTAAGCCCACTACTCATGACCTGACTTTCCAGTTAAGAGGCAAGTGACCAGCAAACTGGCCAGAGGCATGGCAGCCAAGGGGCAGGGAACAACCAGAAGCAAAAGTGGAGGATAAAGCAGAAGGCAAGGAGCTGCAGTGGCTGAGCTTACAGTTATGCTAATGAAGAAAACTGGAAGGAATGCTATGGTCTGGACTGGGGATATCCTATCTCCAGGTCCCCTATATATACTATAAGACAACTTAGATAAGTAAGTACCTATGACTAAGCTGAGCTGGGATTAAGCATTGAGTTGTGAAACTCAAGACTCTAACCTTGCTGTGCTCAGTTAGAGCCAGGATTAAGCATTGAGTTGTGAAACTCAAGGCTCTGACTGAGTGCAGCAAGGTTAGAGCTGGGATTAAGCATTAAGTTGTGAAACTCAAGGCTCTGACTGAGCATAGTGAAGTTAGAGCTGGGATTAAGCATTGAGTTGTGAAACTCAAGGCTCTAACTGAGTGTAGCAAGGTTAGAGCTGGGATTAAGCATTGAGTTG
>JABCKS010000394.1:0-20410 GCA_018851325.1 Termitomyces sp. DKA19 | reverse complement strand
CTCATTTTCTCCACAAACTCATTCACTGTCTCATTCTCTGAGGGTCTTGCTCAGGGCTCAAAACCCATGTGTAGATGCCAGCCCATGTCTAGGAAAAAAGGGGTCACCTAAGTGGAGGAGTGGATGTGATTGTTATACTGGAATTCTGTGTCAGGTAAAAGCTCAAGGGCCCCTGTCTGAGACGTAGCTATCCAATAACCTATGAAGCTTCCAAACATTTTTCCAATATAAGCTGGCTGCTCCCAATGTGGAACAAGTGGTGTGGATTGGGATAAAATGAGCCCACTTCCCATAGAAGTCCACTACCACTATGATTGCATCATACCCATGGGCATCTGGAAGTTCTATAATAAAGTCCATGGACACCACACTCCAATGGCTAGTAGGGATTGGCAGGGGGTGGAGCTGACCCATAGGTGGTTGGTAGTGGGGTTTAGTATATAGACAGAGGTTGTATGTACTTGTGTAAGTGCCAATATATTATGACATTTGAGGCTATTAGTAGTTTCTTGACACCAGTTCCAATGTCTTCTATCTGCCTGGATGTCCTGCCATGCATGAATTGTGGTGTTGTTCTACAATGCATTGTTGGAGCTCCAGGATGTTAGACACATAGATCTGCCCCTGAAAAGTCAACAGTCCATCCTGCAGACCCCACTCCTCCATATGCACTGACTTTACCCCTCTGGCCTGTTACTTCTGTAAGGCATGTGCTGCCTGTGCTACTGCATCTTCTTGGACATCCTGTCAATTTCCCTGCCTTATGTCTCTGAGAATGGCTGCCTCCTCCCCTTGGGCTACAATTCCTTCTAGAGCACAGATGGCAAAGAGTTCTGGTTTTAGAAGCACAATGTTATTGTTATCATCTGCTCCTGCACCATGCTCTGCTCACCTAGACAAGGTATCTGGCTTGCCCATGGTCCATGCAGGTTTGTGGTGCAGTGAGAAGTTAAAATTGGCCAGATACAAGGACCATTGAGCTTAGCATCTGTTTAGCTTCTTTGCCAAGGCAAAAATATTCTAGGTTCTTATGATCTGTCCAGATTTCAAACTTATACCATACACCCTCCAGAAAATGCTGCCACTCTTCTAAGGACTAGATGATGCCCAACATTTCTTTATTATGAATCTTGTAGTTTCTTTCTACAGCATCAAAACTCTTGGAGTAAAAGGCCACAGAGTGCCATTTCCCATTTCCCATCCTCCTTTGGGACAAAACTGCTTCCATGGCAAAGTCAGAGCTGTCAACTTCAATACAAAAAGAGGCATCGTCATCTGGAAGTATTAGGACAAGTTTCAAAGTAATGACTTGCTTGAGAGCATCAAAGGCAGCCTGTTGTGAAGATTCCCACTGCCATGCTACATCCTTGCTGGTAAGGTCAAACAAAGGTGGTTTGATTAGCCCTTATCTCCGCCTTTGTTGGAGGGAGGCAGAGAGTAGGTAGCATAAATCTGATCCCCCACTTTAATAGCCTTATTTGGAAACTCTGGGTCCAGAGCATGGCTTGACTTCCCTGCTTCACCATCTTCCTCTTGGCTACCATACCCACCTCCTCTAACATCCTCATAGTGGGCCTCTCTGTGAGGAAATGCCAGTGAGGGGGGGGGGTCTAACAGGTTCAGATCAGCATTGAGGAAGGGAAAGGTATGACAAGCACATATGGCTGCACACTTACAGACCTCTGCTCTGCATTCCTCTTGGGCTTCTCCTGCATAGATGGCACAGTGATGTGCCCATTGACTCATCTTCACCACTCCCTTCTCCCAATTGATCTCTGGATTGTGTTCTCAGAGCCAAGTAAACCCCAAGATCATGTCCTACTTTCCTAGATTGGTAACTGCAAAAATGGCCCATTCTGAGTGGCTCTGGTAATAGAGGACTAGATCCACAATGGAGCAGATAGATCCAGCTTTGTTGGGGATACTATCAATATTGTAGACTAGGATTGGATGCAACAGGGGTTAAGTGGTAAGGCAGTGTCACTTCATATAGTCTGTATTAATGAAAAGGCCCATGGCCCCACTGTCTAGAAGGGCCATCACATCTAAGATTTGTTAGGTGTCCATCATCTCTAGCTCCACCTCCAATTTCAAGAAATTTTGAGATAGAGTGGTGGTGACAACATAATAGCAAGGGAGATGACATTCCCATGTGGAAATCTTTCTGCATGATTGAGGAGTGGTTTCTTTTGTCCCAGTGTTAAGTGGAGAGCATTGTACATCAAAGAGGGTGCTTATGTTTTTAGTCTCAAAGTCAGAGGTAATGGGGTTGATATTAGCTGCTACTAACAAGATGGCAAAATGATTAGCACTAAGCAATGAAGGCATATACTTCATCCATTGCTTTTCTAAAAATCCTCTTCTGGCATTGGCCTCCAATTCCTTGTTTCTCTACCTTTCAAAACCACAGGCTCTGTAGTTATAGCATTTGGAGAAAGGGATCCAGCTGCATTTTGTGTAGCCAATAGTTGGACCAACAGTTCTTCCTGCTCTGCCAGGGACAGGTGATGGGCCTCCATTCCCTGTGGACAATAGCAAGCAAGGTGACCTGCCTTCCTGCATCTTCTACAAAGAACTGGGGTTGGAGTGTGCTGTCAAGAGGCATCTACCTCCATAGGAATACCTGCTAGCAAGGGGTGAGAAGATAGAGGAGCATTGAATTGCATCAGTTTGGAAAAGGCAGAGGGGCTAGGGAGCACTGAAGTCTGAGGTAGTGCTCCTGCCTGTGGAGCCCAATTAAAATGAGGGTTGGAGAGACCAGACTGGTAATATTGAAGGGCCCTCCTCAACTCTATGAGCTGCCATTGTTCTTGAGCCACCTTGTACCAGGTCTTGATCCACTCATTATCTGGTCACCTCTCAGCCATACTGTCAATGCAATCCATGAGAGATAGATGAAGTCCTTCTCTGAACATGAGGCAGAGTTGCAATCTATCTGAAAACCCAGCCTGTTCAACCAATGCCTAGAAGGAGTCCATATATTCATCCAATGACCTTTTTCCTTGTCCATACTGGTCCCTATCCCAAAGGGACAATACTGCCATCTTTGCTAGGTCTAAAGGAAAGAACTCAGCACAAAAATTGTGTTCAAATGCATTCCCATCCACAAAACTGCAGACTCCACCAGCCCTTCAAAAGATGCATAATGCATATGTGAAAGCACAACCCAACTTCATGTAGGAGAGGACCCAGACAATTTTCAGTTCATTCAAAGCAAAGGCTTTGCTGCTCAGCTGGATATAGGTGATGCAAGGCTACAGAAATTGCTCCCCAGTCTTCTAGTCTCCATCATTTCAATGATGGCACTTGGCATGAGCCCACTATGACTACTGACATTCACTTCATTCCAGCATTGGTTGAGTATGTGGGCCTGTTGCTTGTCCCTCATTATCCATTCTACAGACAGGCATTTATCACTTTTCAAATGCTCCATTCATCCCCTCTATTTTATTAGGTTTTTACCAGGGAGGCATGGCCTAAAGCAGTACTCAGATGCATTGGCTCACTCATTCTCTGTATATACAGGGGGACAATGTATTCTATGGCCCTTGTGCATGTAGCTACTTCCAATGCACCATTTTACATAGGTGCATAGTGTCTCAGTCACATAAATAGATTAAAATAGAAAAAAACTGCAGCCACAAGTGCTACAGTTTCCAGTAGCCCCAGCTACACTAGCTGGTCCTAGCTGGGCAATGGACATAGCATGGTCAATGTTAACCTGCCACAATGTCTTCACAGGTAAGGATTTCAGTCCCTGCTCTGCCAGTTCCAAGTGCAATGGAGGGTGAACAATAATAGGCCAACATTAATTATGGCACTGATGGAGTTGTTGTCCCCTCCTTGATAGCCAAACCCACCCATGCTAGCTGCAGTGCATTCACCAAATGCATCCTCAACATTGTCTAGTGTATCAGGATGCTCAATGGCTGCCCCTGCACAGAACAAAGAGAAAGGGAAGGTAACTATGTCATTACCTTTTATACCAGCAAAAGGAGGTGAACTCTCCTTATCAACTGACTGGAAGATGGTTAAGTGATGCTTCTCCACCAACAAGAAGGGCAAGGGCAAAGCTAAAGAGCTTAAGCCCTCTATAGTAGCAGATAAGCAGATTGCTTATCTCCTTCAGTAGCTCTATGATACCTGAGTGTTGAAGAATGTCAGAGCTGACATCCTCAAAAACTCAAAGTGCAATTAGCACTATTGCAAGTTCTAAACAAACTTAACACTGTTTGAACACAGAGAAAAAAGGCCCAGCCAGACCTCTTCCAATCAGCACTGGGAAAGAGAAAGTAGATAACATTCTTTCTCAGTTACTTGAGCCCAAAAAGGCTTATACCAAGCTTACTGTGTTTGTTGGGGGTTCTGCAATGCAAAGGGCACTGGTAGTGCCCTATAATGATCAAGTCCTCACTGATGAGGACCAGGCAATGGATGTGCACTCTAACTTTAGAGCACCCACCAGTACAGCTGGCCCTTCAAAACCAGTAATTGCCAAGGCTGGCTCAGTGAAGCTAGCTACAGTGTGCTCAGCAACCAAACTGGTCAACAACCTTGTAGTCATTAGGACCCCAGTAGCCTTCCCAGAAAATGTACTTATGGGTGCTAAGGAGAGAAGTATTGAAATTGTATCAAGATTCCCAAACTAAAGACCTATATGATTCTGTCCTCTCTATTATAAAAGCATGTTCTGGCTATATACAGAGATTCACATGATGAAAAGTACTTTGTCACCTTTAGCAACACATCCCAGACCATAGCTAGCACCTTAGTTGACTAAGGACAATGTTATACTGTCCAAGAAAAGAATCTTGGAAAGTGACTCAAGCAATAACAGTACTGCACATTGTTGTAAGAAGTACAATGCCAATGCTCAGTAGCTATTAGTAATTAATGCTGAGAGGTTTAAGATGGACCTCAAGCAATGGAATAACACTGTGCCCAGCCATCTTCCAGATAGCTGGAAAATGATCTTAGTGTGGGGGTACTATGAGTGCCAGAATGACTTCTAGGATATGTTGCATGCCAACTATTATTGGTCTCCAACACCTAATATAGTCTTTATTGGCAACAAAGCTCTCTTTGCCTGTATCCATCAAATGTTGGGAACCATTCATGTATCTCTGCAGGATGAAAGACTTTGACAATAGGCTTTCCAAGAGATGCATATAAATCCAGAGCAGTTGCAATTAATCCACTAAATCATTTGTGGGTATAATGCTCATATTACAATGCAAAAGCAGGTTTATACTACTTTTCTTCTACAGAAGTTCTACTAGATCTCCCATTTCATAGCTCCAGAGTGAAGGGATTGCACCATACTGCAAATCATGGAGCTGATCTCTGCAGAGTCAGAGACTCTGCTGCTGAGTGGGGACCATCACTGGAAACTGCTCCCCTTGCCATCCTGTGTATTGGCCATGCATAGCTGCATAGACAACAATACTTGTGGAATGGGACTTGATAAGACCCAACTTAACTGGCACTTTAACATTAATGGATGGGTACAGTACATTTTGCACTGTGGCCACCCAGGTTTTTAGGACCTGTATTCAGGCATAGCTGTTGGCATATCACTCTATGTAAACCATTGATTGGACTTTGAATATGTTCTAAGTGTGGCACTAGCTTTGACAACACCTCATGCACAAACAGCCTATATACAGTTGTATGCTATAGTATCTGCCCAGCTCCATCTCTATAGAGATGCAGTTGACAATTACTGCTGTGAAGTAGGGAAATTCAATGCATTCTCTCTCTACACCTTCACTTTATGCAGGCTAAATATTCAGCCTGCCCATATGAACAATCTCAGCCAAGTGGAGGTCATTCATCACCTTCTGGCTAATTGCATTCCCTCAATGTAAGTGAACCATGTATATACTTATAGTATATGCTTCTTGGACCACTATTGGTCTAAGAGTGCAATGCACAATAACTTGTTCATATAGGTTGACAATGAGCATTATTGTTGACTCATTTAGTGTGACAAACCCCCCACTTTAACTGCCTATGTGAGGGCAGTAAAAGCTCACTAACAATGACCAGGAGTGCTTTTAAGTGCTCCTTCAACTCTTGGAGAGCTGGGGCCACTTTCCCCTACACACCCCTAAATAGCTATGCCCATAGGGAATTGACCATCTTCACTTGCCTCCTATATTAATTGGCAGAGGTAGTGTAAGCCTTGCTGGCTACAGCATGCAGAGCCCCCTTTAGGTTCTCTGATATATTCTACAGCCTCAACTGAGGCTGAAATCTTGTTGTCAGCAGTAACTTTGCCCAACTTATCTGCTGCACTAGTCATGCTCTTCCAGGCCATAGCTACTGCAGAGTTCATAGACCTGGACTCTGCCAATGGAGGTTTAGCTCCCACCACTACCAGCTCAGAAGCAATAAACCCCATGACTCCTGGCCCTTTGAAGGCAACTATACTGACTAAGGTTGCTATCACTGTCACTCCTGAAGAAGGAACTAGTGGCTTAACTGACATGACCAACATTGTCTCCAAGAACTGGACTGATATAGTGGGCAGAAAAGAAACTTTATCTTTGCAGATAGACAAATGAGCAGGTTGAACAACTCAAGTAGTTCAAAATATGATTCAAATATAGGTATACATAGTGCCTCTCAATTCTATAGTCATGTGCACTGAGCATGCATGTTGTGTTAAACCATGCACAGTAATTGATATAGGACCTTTTGGTCCTATCTGGATCCACTATATAGAAACTCTTAGGGGTTCCAGTGCCACTTCATGGATGAGATGCCATATCCTACCCCAGTATTCTTGATGTACAGTCTTGATGGCTTCTATCTACAAGTGGAATCATTAATCAAAGGGGGATATGTAATAGAGTATCTTGCAGACCTAATACCTTAACCTCTTTTGTACATGCAATATTGATTATTTTATTTGCTATATATTATCTGATAGTGTCATCTGACACTGCCCTTAAACTGAAATCAGTCTATTACATAAGGTAGTGCCTTACTTCATACTTTGTAGTACAATCTAATGTCTGGTTTTGACTGACAAGGTGTGAATTGAAAGCTGCACAACCCATAATGAAACATTACAGGATTACACTAGTGCATAAGTCAGTAATATGGATGGAACTTGAGTATCTCTATATTGTACAAATCTTTGTTATTACCTACAATGCCAAAGTAATGATCTCAAGAAGGCATAGAATCTTTGTATACCAGGATTTCTGAGCATAACTAGTAGTGTAAAATCCCTTACATCCATCTTACATTGTTGATGGACTTACAAAACAGTCATAGAAACTCAATTATAACATATTTTAATGTCTACTGCTATTGTGCATAGTTACATTGCAGGACATAGTTCCAGAACCAATGTTTTTCTGGTTTAGCAAGAAACTCTGCAAGGACAAATATTCTCTTAAAATCCTTATAGTCTCCACTATAGAGACATGCTGCAAGATGATCTCAAATATCCATTGTCCAGCCTTCTCAGTTACTGAACTTGGAACCCTCTTTGCATGTCTCAATATGCTTAAAATCTGCTTCTCTCAGCTTCACTCCCTCTGAAAGACAAAGCCCAATGCCAACAGCATTGTCGATAATACTTGTGAGGGATTAGTGCATATTTCCAGTGCACACCTTTGTTGCTCATAACTATAAGTACTTTTTGACTTCTTTTTCTTTCTCTTACTGCTTGTAGTATTTTCTCACTTTAAGAGTTTAGCCCTGCCTAAAGATGGGTTCTACTATACAAAATGCAGGTATTTGACATGCTGTTGTTGCAAACTCAGCTTGTGTTAGAAAATATACTGGATCTTGTCCATCTCATTCTAAGTCATTACAACTTCTTTGCCCATCATGGCCTTTTTGTCTAGCACCTTATAGAGGGTGAAAAAACTGTCCCAACACCTAAATATTTTTTTTGATTTATTACACAGGCAATCTTGATTGTAAGCACAGAATCCCTAGGTCATTCTCAAACCAGAATATAGGGAGCCTGACATATATCAACTTGGGAATTAACCATCCACTAGTTGCTACAATATAAGCTAATCCTTACAAAATGGTAAAATATTCAGACAATTTTCAAGCTATTGTACATTGGCATACTACCCTCTTCTGGAAGTTGTTAGCCATAGGTATCAATGCAGGTACCCTTTATCCTAAGGACTCTTCCTTGATATAACCACAAGGAAAATAAATGTCCTCAACTACTTCTTCTAGTAGATCTACCACTACAGGTGCTGTGGTCACAGTCTCCATTCCAGATAAAGGAACATTCAGTCACCTTACAAATGATTGTTGAAATTGATCAGCAACTTAACAAGCAAAATATTGTTCATCCATCCCTTCTTATTAATGCAGAGCAAAAATATCACTCATAGGTGCATTAGCAGGTATCGAAGCTGTAGATCCTTATTGTATTTTGCATTTATAGTCGGCCTGAGCCTTCAAGCTGAGTATGTAACAGAATAATGCATTATATTCATCATGATCTTCCACAGAACCCCTCAAAACAACAGTAATTTGATATGCTTCTTTATATATAATGATAGCCATTGCCAAGTCATATCCTTCACTATCTCTAGGTAGTTAGTCTAGACCAGTTGTAACTGGACCTCCAGTGTTGACCATGTATAGTTAATTTTCTCTATCATGTGCGAGGCAGGCTTGACCGAAGACAAATCAGAAGAGTTAATTACTATGTGCAACTCATGGGGGGTAAGTGGAATGCCTAAGCAATACCTGCACAAACACGTCTACAATCGGAAACCATATCAGGCGGTGACATGCGCAAGTACTTCGGAATCAATCCAAGATGCCGTGAGGGAACCCGGATCTAGAGGTTCATCCACCCTCGCCAACCTGGGCATTCAAGATCCGGATGTACCTTTTGAAAAAAAGAAAACGAAGCAAAATGGTCATAGGATACTTTTCACGTGCCTCAACAAAGGGTGCTGCGCAAGAAAGAAAAAAAGTGTGGGCAGAGTGGTACCGGATCTGGGAATGCAATCTTTGATATGCCATGCCCAGGTCAGATAGGAGAGTGAGAAATAGGGAATCCTCACTTTTGTGGTCACTCGTAGCTCGCAAGAGCCAGCCGCATAGTACGAGCCAAGGGCAATTGGTATTGAACATGGTGACATTTTTTTTTGCCATGCCATGAGGTACGAGAAGAGCAAGGGCACCGGAAAATAGCCGATTGTGTCTAGACTCGGGTCGATTCTGACCAGAATGCTGTTGGCTCACTACGCATTGGCCCTCGGAGTCAGAAACCGCCAGACTCACCAGGCCAAAAGTTTTGCATGATGTGTGACAATGATATTGATTGAAACTCGAACGGCCCGACTTCCATGCGAGTAAGGTATGTCTTGATAGCTTAAGATTGCGCAATACTCTGGCAATACTGGCGTAAGTACCTCGCGACACCAAGGCTCACAAACGCCCGTTCTGCTTATCCGGCGAATGTGTGGAACAAATGGAGTAGGTTTTCTTACGCAAAGTCTGTCTTTGTGGATAGGCAACAAGCGAGACTTCAACGTTTGGCCTCGGGTACTATGCTGGCAGTGCCGCGGCGAAGATAGGAAGACGCTAAACTTTCTTGTTGTTGAGCAACGATTTATCAAAGGACACGTCAGCTGGTACCCACAACACCATCCTTCTTCCCTCACATCTTTTACTCTCCTCTTGTCTTCCCTTCCTATTCACGAATTCTCGCCGATAGACATACATTACGGATACTCGTTATGCTTTCTACTGGAACTCGTTCTTGAAAATTCACTGGCGGGCACCACGCATACTACTTACTCATGCGTCTACGACTTGGCAGCTTAAGCTCTTGCGGCTTTCCTTGGGCATGTAAAGCTCTGACTTTCTTTCTGGGAAGAGAAGCATGAACGGGACGAGCAATTTTTGATTAGATGTCCTTGGTTCCGCGGAATTTTTGACCCGGGCTGCGAGGTTGGTCTGTCCGCCCTATGGAACAGCAATTTGTGAGGCCAAAACATTGACATTGTGTTCTGTTTCATTCCCTATGGATAGTATTAGGCAAGAGCTATGTATGGAGGGTTCATTGGATATCAGGGCGATGAATGAACGAGGTCCAGAACCAAGTATGTGCTATCGAAATCGATAAGGTAACCGCATGACCGATTTCAGTCTCGTCGGAAGTCGGATCGGACGTGAAGAAGCCCTCGATGCCTTTTATCATCAGCCATCTCCATTCATGTATCCTTCATGGCTCCCCCTTACCTGACCGCCTTCTATCTAGCTGTCCCTCCCTTTGCTGCCCCTGTCATCGTTCGCAATGGTACTCGTTCGATATGCACTGCAGTGCCACTCTTAGCTTTACTCGCTCTGCTGTCTGGGGGCTTCGGACTGGCTGAGCATCCTCGTGTACATGCTCTTCTGGAGACGTTACTTGCTGCGACACTGGGTGCGTCCGTGTTGCATTTGCAGAAATTAGCCAATGCACCAGTGCCAATGTTGGCTACGACTGCTTTGTTTCTCATATGCGGTATGTGTGCTCGACAAATTACTAGAACACGTTCTAATGAGCTTGAACCTAGCCACCATTCTTTCATTGTCGCCTCGCCTCTCTCAGGTTTCCCCGATACTCTTTCTCATATTCATTGTCGTTACTTTGGTCACCTCAGCTTTGCTCTTACGTGTGCGTCGAAGAATTCAGTTCTCCGTACCACTCACACTCGCGCCCGTTCCGCCATCTCCCACGCCCTCGCATATGTCATTCCAATACACAAATTCATCGGTTGAGAAACCCCCACCTGCATTCATCCGCTCTCATTCAGAGTTCGACCTCTCCCCGCAACCCCGCTCTGTCCAACAGCACGCACTACCTACACCCTCTAGCAAAACAGAACTCATTCTTATCCTCTTGATTCAGCTCTCATATGCTGTTGCTACTGCCTTCTGCATTTCTACGGCATTCCGCTCCTCTGCCACGGCTTCGCCACCACTTATTTCCCTCGTCGCCATCTCGTCTGACCATGTCGCCATCTCTACATACATTTTAAGCGTCTTTGACATTGTATTCAGGATTATCACCCTTTTACTTGTATTTGGAGCATACTACTGTTGTTCTGGGCGCCCGACTCTCCGTCAAAGGTCAACTTACACGCCCGAAACGACACCTCGTCACTCAAATACGCGTTTTCTCTCTCGACCTACCTCCCCCGCACCCACGCGCCTACACTCGATCATCCACCCACCACCTCGTGCATCCACGTCTATCTCCCGAATCAAGCTCGGATTCCTCAAGTCAAAACACAAACGCGCCGGTCCCTCCGCATCTTCCTCATTCTTTTCTCCGCGTCCAAAACGGACGCCTCTTGTGTCAACCTCTGATCTCGATGTCCAGCACGAACTATGCAAATGTACTCTATACGAGCTCGACTTGGAACCAATCTCCCCGTGTCCTTCATCGAGCTCAACATGCGTAACATCCGAACCCACCTCTCCAGCACGGGATACGAAGCAAAGATCCTCAATCGGCGATGTTGTGCCGCCCCCAAGTGCTTCGTATGATTCCGTGTTGGTGCGTGTTGCGACTCCAATGCCTATCTTGTGCAGGGAAAGGGCGTGGTCCTGGGCTCATTCGATCCCTACGCGTAAGGTAAAACGGGGCGCAGGTGATGACACATTGGATGAAGAGGACTGCACGGACCTAAAAGACCCGTTTGCACCTGGTACGGCACGATCTACTGTGGCGCCGAGCGCGTATCGGCGATGGGCTGAGTCTATCGAGGGTTCGTCCGATGAGGCGAAGAGGTGCTCAGAGCACGAGGTCCATCATGCGACGCGAATTCGTACCTGGGGACATCTTCCGCTCCGTAAACCGCGTCAAGGTAGGACGGCGCCGAGTTTGAGAATTGATACGACTGTATGCGTTTCTACGTAGACGGACATTCAGTTTATTGGGCCATCTACCCATGCCATGACGATGTCCAGCACCAGTACCTCAATGCTTCTCTGGGAATCTCTTTTCACACGGTCTAATATCTCATTTGCCGTCCAACATCTCAGCCAGTTTTCATCACATCCTGATCATGCGCGCTGGACCGCAATCAAGCGCGCTTTTCGATACCTCCAGGGCACCTTCGATCTCCACCTTTGACACCAACGGAATCAGTTCTGAATACACTACCATACTACCATAAGACCTGCTGCACGGAGTCGGCCCACAGTCGCACTTTCCAGCATCGAAGCAGAGCAACGTGTGAAAATCATTTGATCACATACTCTCATCGTTGAACATGGCCTATCAATCTGTCGTCTCTTGTGCCCCGCAACTATGTATTATCACGCCTGTAACAAACATCATTTCGTACGTGAACATATAGGTTCTTGCAAAGCTACCATCTTCCACCGCACGCACCTCAAAGGACAATTGCGCTTGACATCTGCACCATCCTACCTCAAAAATGAGATTCAACACAAATACTCGGGATGATATTGGCTCGAGGGGGAGAATTGGAGACTAAAATGCCAATCATGGCCACGTCATACATGCCATTACCCTGCTGCCAGAGATCACTCGTACTTTTCTCATACTCCAGAAACAGTATATAAAGGCTACGAGATGAAATTCTTCCACCAGGCTCCAAGCCTTGAGAACTAGCATCAATCTCACGCGGCCGACAGCCATCAACATTAGCCACTGCATACTTACCCATATGTCAAAGTCGATCGAAACATCGAATAACAAAAATGTTTCTGGATTGCGAGTTTGCTGTTTACTCGTTCAACTGTTACTTCTAGCTTCCCATCTTTGACACAGGACACCCAGGGAGCGTAACCGTGCTGACATTGATTGCAGTGTTTACTCATTGACGGGGTGCCTGCCTGCTTATCGACATACTCACGGGTGTGGCCTGGGGGACGGATTATGTTCTCTGCTACCTCTGTCGCAATCTCACAGTATGTCATGGGGATCACGCACAGTCGTAAGCATAGCATGCATGGAATCATCGGTGCACCGGACATGGGCGCTTGATACCTCACTCACGCCCCTCACTCGGCCTTGGTACTATCTATATCTATCTACTGTAATTCAATGCTGGATAGAATCCCACATACAAATACAACGAGCCCGCCCCCCCCGCCGCAAGAACGAGAAATTCGGACATCCCCAGGGAGCGGATTGCTTAGGCTCACGAGTCATTAAATACATTATTTGAGCCAATTTCATTATTTTGAGACTGTCTCGTGCTACTGAAGTAAAACCAATAAAAATCTATTAAACTGTCTGTTTGTAGTAAGCTAGCCCCGAACACTTGCTAAAACCATGGTCCAAGTCTATAAACTTTGGATTAACCGCCAAACATGGATTTTGCATTGATACGTGTGAGATTCGAGACAAGACATATGGGCATGGGCATGCACTTTTCATCCAGACAGGATGGCTCCTTACCATCTCGAGCATGGGTTTGAGTCGACCCTCTACTCATCTATGAATAGATCTTTTGGTGGGACATTCAGCCTGAGCTGGGGGCACTACATACCATGCCAATCTTGATCTAGGGATATGGATATCAGAAGATATTATCAAAGCTCTGGGACAAACCCACGTGTCAGGATAGCTCTCCAGTTGGCTGCACTCAAGAAACATCATTAAGCACACTTCTTCTATGCCTTGTCTCATCAGCTCCTCGCAACATCTTGATCACCTCTGGTGTTGTGAACCTGAGCCTGGCAAAAACTTCACTTCTTGGTTTTTTGTGACCTCTTGTCATGAGCTGACATCTCTCTTAAACAATTTAGTTGTCCCTACAAAGAAATACAAAGTAGTAGCTCAGAAGTTGCTTGTGATTTATTCAATCTAGGAAGGAATACACCAAGAAATTTCATTTCCTGACACTTGTCAGTCTGCAATGGCCTTGGGGGATGGATCATGTGATGTATGTTTCCTGCTGGGGTATCCTATACAGTCAGACCTGTTACAACTGATACCCCTCATAACCAATATAACCTCTTCAAACCAATGGGTTTTTAGTGTCCACTGACTTGGTTTGTGGGGAAATTAAGGAAACCTCCAATACCCAATAATCAATGGGTCCTGAAAGGGAGTCATAACTGATATTTTACCTGAAGAGTATATTTTTAGAACAGATAAATAGTTTTCTCCAACTCAGATGTGAGCATATGGATATCAATCATTCATGATATAGATAAATAGTTTTCTCCAACTCAGATATGACCAAAAAATACATGAATAATTGAGAAATGATTGATTTCTGCCCTTCTACTACTAGAATGTCAGAGCATCCTTTCAAAATCATCAAAACAGGTATCTTGAACCTCAAGTCAGGGATAGAGCCATGCAAACAAGATATTCTTGCATGAATCTCAAGGAAGGAAAAAAATCTCTGATATTGATGGGGTTGTGGCTAGACCATGACAGAAACCTAGTTGATGGAAGAAAGAAGACTGTTGTAGAGCTTTCCAAAAAAAGCTTTGGACTATGAAACTGAGTTGTTGTCACAACTGGATTCATACTAGAAGAGTAAGTATTGTTGAACAACTGAAGGAGCCTGGGGGTTTGCAAACAAAAGTTGATTTACCAGAGAAAGTGCTGTAAGTCTATGATTACAATGAGATATTGATACTTGACTGGTCCTGAGAGATGCAATCTCAAACCCCATGCAGAGAAGTAGGAAAAGTAACCAGTTTTTACACTAAAAAAGGAAAAAAAACAGATAGAAGTGAAAAGTATCCTAACCTAAAGCTTACACAACCACTAATTTCAGATTGGCTTGAAATGGAGGATGAGCATCTGAAATGATATGCAGAGGCTTTGGAAAGAGGATAAACAGGGAATGTGAAGGCAAGAAAAGCCAAGTGAGAACCCTGAAGTCAATGAGATGCTCAAGTTGTGGGGTTTACAAAGCAATGTGTGGATGGCATTGATCTTACTGGGGATGTACCTCATGGAACTGATTTTGCTGATCTTGCTGGAATTCTGACTGGTGAGAGGATGGGCTGCAGTAATGGGTGGCTGGATTGGTTCAAATATTGTTGTGGCCTTGGAAACTTTAAGCATCATGGAAAAGCTGGTTCTGCAGATCCCCAGGATGTTGAAGCTGGATCCCAACATATTCAGGAGGTTGATTGCAAGACCATGTATTTCCAATTGAAGGATATTTATCAACATGGATGAGACTTAGCTGTTCTAGGTGTGAGTGTCTTGCAATTTTGATGAACAATAGCTTGTACAAATGTAGGATGCCATATGATTGTGGCCTTATAACAAAACAGAAGTCTGGTATTGAAGGAAACAAAAAAAAACAGTTGACTTTGGCATTCACAATCAATGCCACAGGCACAGAGAAGTTTCCACCAACAAGGCTGAATGCCCATGGGCTTTTCACAAGAAGAGTGGAGCTCAACAGGAGTGGTTGCATGATCAGGATGCTAAATTATGATGCCATATCTTTTTATTATAGGATAATTTCAGTGCTCACATTTCTCCAGATAGTCTCACAATTGTCAAAAACTGCAAACCAAATCTTACAGCTCATGTCCAGCTAGCTGATGCTGGGATTATTCATTGTTTCAAGGGTCATTACTATGCTCTTTTCATCAATCAGGCCATTGGTTGTTATGATCTTGATGTTCTCAAGGCCAGATGGCACTGCAAGGAACACCACGATCCAAAACAATTGAAAGAAGAGTGGTATTCTACCAGAAATCGACTGCCAATGGGTCCCTGACTCTGCCTCATCTCTTCTCAATACCAAACCAACAGACACAGAGACCATCAATGCAGCAGACATTGAGGGTCCAAAAGGCATCAGGACCACAACTTGAAAGTGATTGTTCAGACACCCATCATGGCCGGGAAGTACCCAATGCAGTCTCCGTTATTCCCAATTATGTATGTCATATAACTCAGCCATACGCATGCGAGGTAGAAGGTGTTCTTGCATGCTTTGGGGTGCCAAATATGCTGTGAGGAATTTTGATCCCTTTGGCGTACAACTCTCAATGATTCTTTTGGCAGGAATCAAAGTAGATAGATAGATAGTCATTAATGTCCATTATTACTACAAACAAGCCTCGAAAATAAGCACTACAACGACCCCCCCTCGTACCTCATAACCCATACTTTTTGGGTTCCACGGAGGGGCCATCGGTTATCAGAGAGCCTAGAATGGATGTCATCGTAATTCGTCCCTGATCATGCGTTACGTCTCCCCTGTCAGACACTCGGCTACCGGGGTGGGCACGCATGAAGAAAGGCGCAATTTCGCGAGATCGCGTGATCTTCATAAAACACGGGACATGGGCGCTCGGCACTCACTCACTCTCATGGCCCCTGCAATTCAAATCAATGATCGATATGCGATATGTCGACGTTCACAAATACAAATACAACCGAGCCCCCGCGAAAAAGAAAAGAAAAAAAAAAAAAAAAACCCCCCAAGAACGGGTACGCGCATCTATCCGCTACCGAGCTTCACCAACAACCTGTGGGCAATCAACGCGTCCTCGTCCGGCCGAGCCACATCCGCATCCGAAGACGGCGACGCATCGTCGAAGCCACCGGCCGGACGCAGCTCGAGCCGCCCCCACACGGCGATGCGCGGCCCCCGTCCCCGCTCCCGCCCCCTCCCCCGGCTGCACGCGCGCGCGGGCAGGCGTGGGGCGGCGAACGGGTCCCTGAGGTCGCGGAAATCGCTTTCGTCCTCGTCGTCGTCCTGCGGCTGGGTGTGCCAGGACGACGCGCGCGTGGGGGGCGGGGTGACGAGGACGGGGCTGTGTGCGGCGGGGCCGGGGGACATGCGTGTGCCGGGGGGGAGGCGGAGGGGGATGATGGCTGGGCGGTTGTGTTTGGGCGTGGTGGGTGGGGCGGCGGCGGTGGGGGCGGGGAGGACGATGGAGTGTTGGATGCGGGTTGGGGTGGGTGAGGGGGCGGGGGAGAGGAAGCGGATGTTTGGGCGGCGCGGGATGGTCGGGGCGCGGCGGGGGGCGTGGTGTTCGATGTCGGGATGGGTGCGGGGACGGGGACGGGAACGGGAGTGGGAGCGGGAGTGGTGGAAGTACGCGGCAAAGACGAAGAGGAGGGCGAGGGCGGTGAGTGCGGTGTCGAGGATGCGGAAGATGTATGTCGAGGACAGGCGGGCGTGCGTGGAGGAAAGGGCGACGAGCGAGAGGACGAGCGGGGCGGGCGGGCCGGGGGTGCGCAGGGCGGGGGGGATGCAGAATGCGGTGGCGAGGGTGTATGCGAGCTGTGCGGAGAGCAGGAGGACGAGGGCGGGGGTGTGTGGCGCAGTTGCAGTGCGGGGCGCGGGGGAGGTGTGGCGCAGGGGTGCAAGGAGGGCGAGTTTGGCGGGCGCGCGGAGGACGGCGAGGGCGGGTTTCTCGATCGGCGGGTCTGTGCATGCAAAGGACGTGTGCGACGACGCGGGAGAGGGCGGCCCGGGAGTCAGCGCCAGCGCCAGCGTCACGGCCGACGCCGACGCCGACGGGCCGTGGGTCCGATGCGCGGCCAGACAGGCAGTCGTGGCCAGCGTCGTCAGGATGAACACGAGAAACAAGACGGGCACGGCGTGCGACACGTGCGGCGCGAACGACAGCAGCGTGGCTGTGCAGCAAAACGGGTGGTGGTCAGCGCGGGCCGCAGACGATCGAGGGCCATGCATACACACCGCAAGTAAGCAGCAGAACCGGGACGACCACCGGCAGCCCCACCCGCAGCCCGCACAGCACCTGCAGATGCACCACCGCCCCCCCCAGCGTCCCAACGAGCAGCGTGTGCACGGCCGCCTGCGCCTGCCCGCTCGCCACCAGCCCCAGCGCGCCCGCGAGCAGCGCCAGCAGCGCCAGCACCGGCACCGGGGTGTACGTGGACATGGAGTGTGCAAACACGGGCGCACTCGGGTAGAGGCTGGCCATGAACGAGGGGCCCCGCGCTTGGTCCTGCCTCTGCAGCTATTTAGCGGGTGCCCAGCCCCCGCGGACTTGGGCGATCCGATCCGGCGAAGTCGAAGCCGCTGCTCGATCTCCACAGCAACAGGCACGCGACGAGTCCTCCTCCTGTCTTCGCAGACGAGCGCCAGCGCCAGCCGCGCCAGCCCGCCCGCAGCGTACGTGGTGCCAACGCCAGAGCGAGCTGTACGTCGCGTGTAACGTTTTGCCTAAAATGGAACACGTCGGAATTGCACTCGACGAACCAGTTTGGACCATTAGAACAAAGATCGTACCCGTTACTCAGAGTGGACAAGGCTCTGGTACTGCCAGTCATTTCCATAGCGGGAAACCCAACCGCTACATCACGGCTCGTTGCGCGAGATCATCGAGTGATGGCGAGTGCTCAATGAGTTTATGTATAAATGAATGCATGTACATATGTACTTTTGCGACGGCAAGTGTATGATCAAAAGAAGTTCATGTACCGCTGACACTGGCAGGCACCGTCCGTGCCTGCTGCTCGGCGCTCAGTATATGTACATACCCAGCGAAGCGAATTTGAATCTGTTGCCCGACAGGAGAGAATCTCGCATCGCATCGTTCTGCTCCACAGCCTCGGCCTTGCTGACTTATCCTCGTCCTCGTCCTCATCCTCCTGACTCTGCGAACCAGAACCCCTCCCTCCCCAAGCCCCAAACACGTCACACTCAGCACAGCGCGCTTTAATGACCGGACACGAACGAAACTTGACGCGGACCGTGCCTGATTGTGACTGACAGCGCAGATGGACGCCGGCGGGTCGGCTGCGTGACACTTGCATGGCGTATGGCGTTGGAGCCCGCCGACGACCCACGCAGAGCCGAGCCAAGGCCGAAGGGCAAAGGGGATAAGGAGACGGAGAACGGGCAGGGGGGGGGGTGAAGAGAAGAGAAGAGAAGAGAAGAGAAGGGTAGGTAGATTATAATATACACTCACTCGATTCTCGTTCTAGGCGGTAAGCGTGGGTGAAGGACCGAATCGTCGTCACTGACTCACTGACGTGTGCGCGGAGAAGGACAAGCCCTTGGCGCTCGATGCGCGTCCCGTCCCATCCCATCCCATCCCATCCCGTGCGAAGTCCTGGATGTACATACGGCCGCTGTTCGACTCTCCCGCGCCCTCCGATTGCGCCGCCTAGACTCCCGAACAGAACAGACCCCATCCCCTGTAAGCACGCTTCTGTGCTGTGACAAAACCTCGGGGTGTCCCCGGGCGTCGGGGATCGCATGTCTTCCCCCGTGGTGTCGCGAGATATATATTGGAGGTGCTCCGCAGCGCCCCTGACGTGACGCGACGGACACCGTGCCTCCGGGATTTCGGCCAGGCTTGATCCACCGCTTGAGTACGGTCGCACCCTTGTCTTGTCTTGTCTTGTCTGTCGACTCTCATAGATAGTGATGCGAAATCCAAGTGTAACTGATGGCACAAAGTAAGTTTTACACACTCGGCCAATGTCGTCCGTAACTTGGTTTTTGCAAAGACTTCGGTTTGGGGCTCGGTTATACTAAACTCTCTTCCCAACAACAATGTAGTGATAGATAGATTAAATTGATTCTAGTTCAAAAGTCCGAGATGGTCTCAAAACCAAAAATGAACAGGGCTCAAATAGTATAATGAACTAATGTTCCCAAAAAGTAAATAAATGCTCCTAAGCCTTCAGCAATGGCATGATTGTTTGTCATTTCAACGCATACACAGAGTCCCGATGCTTTCCCAGAGCACTGGCGTGTCGTTTGCACAGCCTCAACTGATCCAGGTGGAAGGTTCAGCCATTGGCTGGCTAAACCTTTTTCTCTGGTTCTCCCCATCCTCATGACTGGCACCTGGATGCCTGATGTCTCGCATGTGGTGGCAGTCATTCAATACAGTGTGCTGTATGGGTACAAGCATTTTTTTGGATGGGAATGATTGTTTGTTGGAGAAGGTTTAATGGGGGATCATGGATGGATCATTGACCTGTGATCACCCTTAGTGGTGGACAGCCACCCTGGGCAGCTATCAGCCATGTCATGTCATTCAGTGGATGGCTGACCTGGGCTGCTGTCCAGTATTGTCATGTGGGTTTTTGCTGGCTGCTGGCAGCAGGGGTGGTAGTTGTAATTTGTACAAGTCCCTCACCTACAGTTTTTGGTGTCCTTTTTAGCTCTAGGATTTTATGGGTCCTCTCTATGACTTTTTCCTCTTACACCAGCTGACCTTGTTATTGAGGCAGCTATATCAGTATCATTTGTTATTCCACTCTCTCCCCCCAGCCACTTCACTTATGCTTGGTACCTACAATCAGACACTCACAGTTGTCAACAGCATATGTGATTGTCATATAAATCTGGCTGGGGATACATATTCCCTAATTGATTGGGATGCAAAAGTCTCACCAACTGTGTGAAGAAAGAAAGTACTCTAGAACATCCAGGTGTGTTGGTGATACTGATGGGATTTTGTTCAGGTAAAAGAG
>JABCKS010000393.1:0-18192 GCA_018851325.1 Termitomyces sp. DKA19 | reverse complement strand
CTAGGGAATGCTAGTTAGGAGCCAGGCCCTGACTTACTGAAGGTCTCAGCCCAAATCTATATGTGGCCATTGGCTAGTACTAATACAAGGGTTGAAAGAGGGTGGATGTGAATAGGGGGTCTGGTTGTTGTTTTGGGGCATGACTAGAGGTTGCATATAGTAGGTTTTGGCAATTGAGTTGCTATAGAGGTCCATAGTATAATTGGTGGTGGGCCAGTAGAGAGGTGTGACATAGTAGGCCATTGAGTATCTAATGAGTAAGGGTAGTCTTAATATTATGTCAGGTCTGGAGAACCTGAAAGCTCACCTTTGAGAGCAAGAACTCACTAGTTGGTTAGTCAACAATGGAGGGGGGAATATACAAGTGTTCTAAGAGGAGTAGGCCCTGAGAGAGCATTGGGACTTGGGAAGCTAATTTGCTAGTGATCTGGTAATGTAGTTGTTGGGGCTAGAGCTTGGGAATATGAGGGCCAGTAATCTGGTGATGTCATAGGTCATGGATGGAGTTTGGACAGGGGGTGGAGGTTCAGGGGTTGGGCAGACAAGAAGCTGGAGAATAGGCTTGGTAACCTTAGTTACAGATGGAAGATTATTAGCAACAGGTTATTTATGTACTTTGCCTTTGTCAGCTGGCTTAGCAGCAGGAGTTGATATAGGGTCAGGAGGAGGATTGATTGCCAAAGTGTCACTAGATTCTAGAGTTGCCTGAGCAGTATTGTTAGGAGTTCAGTAGGCTGCACAGGGGACTTGTATACCATCAAACTTCTTGTCAGCTTGTTCTAATGTAAATAGTTCTCATTCCAAGGCCTTGATATGTTCATCTTTGGTTAATGATTGACTGGTAATAACATTTTGCTATAGTACTCTATGAATTAGCAACTGCTGCATAGTTGCTTGCTCAGGGTCAGGGTTAGCATTCAATAAAAGTCTGCCAGTAATGATTTTACCAGGGTTGAGATGGTGCTATTCCTCAATATATTCCATAGAGAGCCATTTGCCAAAGTAGTTGGAAATCATAGTGTCAGACAATAAGACTATCTTGCCTTCAGCATTACAATGAATTTTACCCTGTTGTATCATATGCTCCAACTTGATACAAGTGCCACAAACTATAGTATGACTAGCCTCACTATAGAAGTGGCAAAAATTGCTGAACTGCTGGTGAGGCTGACTGCTGTTATTAGCAAAAAGGGCTTCCAGTCAGTCCAGGGTACTAGCAATTGCTGTAGTGGTTGCTAACTCAAGGGCTTCATGTTTGGGGGCAGGGGATAGCATAGCATAAGTGTTAATGGCAGGCAAAAGTTGAAAGCAAATGATTTGAAGGTTCAATAGTGGTGTCCACATTATATTTTGCTTGAGCTGTGGTTTCTGGTGAAATAATTACCTAAAACTCTTATAGTGGGCTTGAAAATGATGTGCTTCTATGCCATCTAGCTGCTGTGTAGGAAACCAAAAAAAAAATCCTAGAAAGTACTGACAACCAGATAGAGTAGTTAGCAGTAAGAAAGGTATGTAAGAGCAAGTCAGTAAATGTTCTAGAGAACTAGAGCAGAAATATAGTGGGGTGAAAGAGGAAGTACAAGTAAGAAATGTTGCTAACACTAGCCTTAAGTTGCTAAACACTAACAAAAAATCACTAGTTAGTAAGGAATAAAAGGAAATAGGGTGAAGACAAGAGAGTTGCTGAAGGAGTAGGGAAAAGGAGTTGCTCAGGCAAAGGGAAGACTAAGCAATAGAACTAATAGGATCAGTAAGGATGAAAGTGAAAACAAATGTTGCTAAAAATGGAGGAAAGGAATAGAATCAAGGTCAAACAAATTGCTAAGACAAAGGATGATAGAAAAGGTTGCTAAGGTCTATGAGGGCCTAGCAATGTAAAGGAGATAGTAGCAGAAATGTAAGCAAAGTTGGTAGAGGACTCAGAAACAAACACAGAAACTAGTCACTGACTATAGTCACTAGCATTACTAAGACACCAAAACATTATAAAGCACCCATACTTAGTACTATGCTAAATTGAAATTGAGGTTGCTAAGGCTTGTTACTAAGCTATTAATAATGACAAGAGTGACCAGAACAGAGGTCTGAAGCTGAGAAGCTAAGAGATACTGAGGGGCAAAGTACTTGTATTCTTCATAGCTTGGTCTAGAGAGGTACAAGGTATATATAGAGAGTATTTATACTGCTGGTAAATAATGTAGTCAAGAAAGGAAAGATTGTTGCCACAGGTAACAACTTCTATCAGAATGTCCATAATGCATACTAAGTGTCAAAATAGTAACTAAATATAAGTATATAATGTTAAAAGTGCATAACATATATTAAATAAAAATAAAAGAGTATATCAAAAATTAGTATTTGAAGTATATGCCATTCAAGTATGGTGGTAAGCAAGACAAGGAAAATGAAAGAGTATACTGAACATTAGTATCTGAAGTATAAATGCTATTCAAGTATAGTGGTAAGCAAGACAAGGAAAATGAGAGGTTCAATAGGTCATATTCTTGTAATATATGTCTTTAAGGGAGAAATATCTACATTGCTAAGGGCTGTCACTAACAGTCATTGCTAAGGGAGGTCTCAGCTTAATCATTTCAGATTCAAGAGCTAGACTCCACATGATTTGCCAAACCTCTCTGGACAACTATTTCTGCATATATAATCTCCAGAATTCTTCTTCTTTCCACTTCAACTCTTCTACTTATACACACCTTATAGACTGGGGTCACTTCATATTAGGCACTTGTTAAGACTCCCTTGGTAGTAAGAGGATATAATCAGTGTGGTAAGCATAGGTATAAATTATACTAGAAATTATCAGGACAATGGATATATTAAGGCCTTACAGAGACTTACTAGGCAGTTAGCCAAGCACCACTTATATGAGGGCATTTTTATTCTCTGCAAAGACCTTGAAGAAGTTAAAGGGGCTCTAAGTATGTGCTGGGATAGAAAAGGCCTGCCATAGCTCTCTAAGGCTTCCTCCTACTGTTTCTGTTGTTTTACAGGCTAGAAAGTTAACTCCTGCTGTTCTGTTTAGAGAAGAAAGTTCAAAATATGTTGAAAAAAGTAATCCATTACCTTGTGCTCCTTCTGGCAAATGTACTCTCTCTAGGTCATTTTATAGGTTAACCATGCAGCTATATTGTTTGTAAAAGAGAGCTATCAGAAGAAGGATGTTGTATAGCATTGCCTTAGAAGGATTTGGATGATGAATACTCTAAAGCTACCTGGGAAATTTGCAGAACCCTAGAAGCTTAACAACACCCATTGTACCTCAAAAGTCTCAATGCTTGGAGGGAGAGTAATATTAGGACTCATCAATTTCTTCCTACTACCCTACCAGCATCCTCCATCACTTTAGGGACCCACTCTGCTTAATTCTAAACATCTCCCACCTGTTACCCAAGCCTTGCCTACACTCTATGCATACTGGATCACTAGTCTCTAAGTTCTCTGAGTTCTGACCCTAGTAACCCCTCTAGTTATGCCCTACACAGTACTAGATCACCAGCCCCCCAGTTACCTAATTTCCAAGACCCCTTCAGAGTCTGCCCTTAATTCTGAGGCCCACTCTCTACTCTACTTCCATTGAATCCAACTGTGGGGCCCACCTTGAATCAGTACTTGAGCTCTATCACAATAAAAGCTGAGTCTTGAGTAAGTGCTGCTTATCTATAAACTTTTCTAGCCCACTGACCCTCCTCAAGAACTCCAAGTATATAATCCTAGCTCTGCTATAGTCAGTCACTAGTCTTAATATTACTTATATCTCTTTATTTTTTTACTTATCTTGTCTTCTTTCTCTTTCTCAATCTTAATCTCTGTTTTTCTTTTCTCTGGTACCTTGTATAACATTTTTACAGACTTCATCAACCTCTGCCTATGTCACATCAGTTTCAAGACATTGCCTAGTGCTCAGATCAATCTCAGAAAACCTTTATATTCTCTTTTTCATTATTAACTAACTAACTAGTAGGGTCTTACTCTTAGAGGTGAGCCCCTAGGTTCTCTGGACCTGACAGATGAGCACCAGAGTTGTACTAGTAAAGGTTAAGAGCAAGGTTACAGTATCACTGAAGGAGAAGACCAAATTTAAAAACATATAGAAAGCAATAAATTCCAGCATTGATTACTACTATTTTACTAACATATTGCTAATGTGACAATTGTTGAGCTAAAAATGACCTCAAAGGTTGCTGGTACTCTACAGGGGCTCAGTCTTACTATAAGTATAATAGTAGTAAGAAAGGTTGCTCATACAGGACAGATTGTCAAGGAACTATAGAGAGTATTTTATGGAGCACATGGTGACCTCAGTTAGGCAGGTATAAGTATTTGTAAAGAGGCAGCAGAAGTTAATGGCAAAGGGAAAAGCAATCACCATTAAAATTCAAAGAATGCTGACTGTTCTAAAAAAAAGCTTGAACTTCAAACAGTGACTTGCAAAGTCTCTGATACTAAGGATCTTGAAGTTTGAGGGCACAAAGGATAACTTTATAACTAAAAAACATATTCTGCAATACTTCATGTACTAAAGAATTTGATTCAAGAGTTTAAAGAATTCCCATAGTGCTAAGCAAATGTTTAAGTTAGCAGGATACTTAGCAGAGATACCATTAATGAATGAGCTTCTAATCCTTGAGGTCTTTGATGCCAATGTTGTTAATGAAACTAAGTATGTTATTGGGGATCTTGAGCTGAAAAATAAAGGTGATGTTGTCATAGAAGATTAGTAACAAATTTGTCCAATTTATTGGTAAGGTTGCTTAGCAAAGTGTTCTAAAAAAAGTATTAGGTCTCAAGAAGCAGAGTCAATAATGTGCTTGTTAAAGTCAATGTAAAGGTCCAAGACAGTGCTACAAATATGTCTAGCAAAAGATTTAGCATTATAATCAGGGAAAGAAAGAGCTTCAGAGTGGCAAATGGTGACATGGTTTAGTAGCTCCAGACTATGGAAAATATAGAGCTTACTGTTCTTCTTAAAGATATAAAACCAATGAGTGGGATTAGTAAATAGAGTTAGAAGGTTTGTAGATACTAGCTTTGATTTTGTTATATATAATTTTGCAGATCTCTTTAGTTCTGTCCTGGAGGATATAGGTCAATTATGCTGAACCTATAGGATGTGGAGAATTGTAGGGCTTTAAAGTGGTGGAAAGAAGTCAGGGCACAAGCTACCTCTTTCTGAATCTATCCAAGCAAATACTTTTTCTTGCCTAGTGACCAAATCAATGAGGATGCTAAGCTTATTACTAGTGTGAAATCCAGTGTTGTTGTAATCCTTAATAAAGGTCACTAGTCACTCATTAGTGGATTGCTTAGTAGAGGTAAATGCTGGCAGGTTCAAATCAAGTTTTGTTTTGGCATAGTCACTAAGGAGTTGCCAATAATATGTCACTCAATTCTGAAGTCTTTGCTAACTTGGCTAGCAACAGATGTGATCTTCATAGTGACATGTTTGTACTTTTTCTTTACATAGACACCTTTTACTTAGCAAGTTCATGTCAAGGTTCTGTCAATCTTGCCCTGCCACTCCACAAGCTCACCTGCCACTCCAGGACCAGTCACACCACACCATAAGCTCCACCTGCCCACTTCTTGAGCCCTTCTTGCACCCTATGTATCACCAGATCACCAGTTCTGAAGTTCCCTGGACTCTAAACCTAAGACCCCCTCTGGCCACCTCCTGTACATTACCAAATCACTAGGCCCCAAGTTCCCAGACCCCAGCCCCAAGATCCCTCTTGGAGGCTAACTCCTGCACCCAGAGGCCCACTCTATACCTGGTCCCCATTGTAGCTACCCATGGGGCCTGCCCCAGTACTTTATCTAGTCATTACAGCATGAGTAGATGAGCCTTGGGTAACTGCTATTTGCCCAAAAAACTCCCTGCCCCACCAGTCCTCCTCAAGAATCATGAGTATATATAACCACAACCCTGCCATAGTCAGTAGTCAGTTTTGATATTGTCAACATTTCTCTATTTCCTTACTTATTTTGTCTTTCTTCTCTTACTCAATCTCTATCTCTCTTTTTCTTTCCCTAGTGTAGTTCTCCCTGTCCATGGAACATTTCCATGGAACCTAGAAACCTCCACCTATATCACAACAACTCTGGGACCTCACATAATACCTGGATCAACTCTGGAACACCTGTATGTTCCATTTTTGTCATCAGATAGCCAACTAGTGGGAGCCCTCAGGTTATCTAGACCTGCGAACAACTTGCAAATCTAGAGTACGTTTATTGACTAGGTCTAACTTTGTACGTACATCAAACTTTGATTTCGCATCAAGACCAGTTCCTAAAGATTGAATCAAGGCTCTCGTGTGGCGACACTGTTACCAACGTTACAGCAGCCGTGCCCATTTATAGTGGGACATGGGGTCGATGTCGACGCGTTAATGCATCTGTAATCCAGCTATACGCCACTGTCGCCATCCTAGTTTACCCTGCTTGAATGCTCTATCTATGAACGCCACTTTAGCTTAGTTCAATATACTTTTCGACTCTTCCTTCTTTTTATGTTTACACCTATGCCTGTCCTAGTCTTCAAATCTGCCAATTTCTCACCCGAATCACCTGCCAAATAATCTGAATATACAGACTCTCCATCCATCAAAATGGAGACCTGGATCATGTCCCGTTGGCTTCTAGTCATACGCAAAGATGATGGATTGGAGATGATATCATGCAGAATCGCGTTAAAATGTGTGGACCTGTGAGACCTCCGAGGCTCTGGGCCGTAACAGAGAGATAACTTGGATTCCTGGAGTGCCTCACGCGAGCTCTTTACTTAATTTTGTGATTGCAATAGACGTATGTGGAAAAATATGTAGTGATACAATGCAAGTGCGGTGGAAATACAGATGAGAGTACTTGATACAACAGAGTGATGAACACTGAATGAAAGTCTATATCCTAGAGTCAACCACCGTCGAAAGTGTCAATGTCCCGGAATCCTCTCAGAAAAGATAGCCGAATAACACGCATCATGAAACCCAAAAACAAGATTGTTTACTAGTCAGAGCGACTGAGTGAGCCACCGATGCGCCTTCACCTCGGCAATCGTAGCACGAGTCTTCGGGTCGGGATCGAGACATCTCCGCATCAAGTCTAGCGCAACATCTGACAGGCGCGACCTTCCTTCAACTCCAACTAGAGAAATTCTCCCATGAATAGCATCCTTCACTGTCGGAAACGGAGAAGTCCCAGTAAGGAGGAACGAAAGAAGAATTCCCAGTGTCCAGATCTCTGCAGGTGGAGCTTGATATTGTTTTTTGAGAAGGATCTCAGGCGATGCGTAAGCAGTAGTCCCGTAGAATAAGGTATAATAAGGGCGGGGTTCAGTCAGGTCAACAACTACAGCACTGCCAAAGTCGATAAGTTTGACCTAAAATGACGTTGATCGAGAAAGCACCAGCAGAAGAAAAGACGCTGACCTTAAGGTCGCGATCGATGACAAGGTTTTCGTCTTTGATGTCACGATGGGTTATACCTTGACTATCCAGGTAACAAACAGCGTCGACTACTTGGCTAAAGACATAGCGTGCCTGTTCTTCCGACAGTCGTTTGTGTTCTGACTGCTCGATACATTCGAAAAGATCATGCGACGGGCGTCTTGCAAATTCTGGTTGATGAGCTGGTTCTGGGCTAGTTTTAGGAGAAGTCGCAGAGGAAAGGGTAGTACGTAATTTATGGTCATTTAGTTGCTTAATCAAAATAGTAGGTGAGTTTCTACCAGAACTAGGGAATGAGTCATATGAAATGGAAGGGGATAACTCTGGGGTTGGAGGCGGAAGGGGAGATGACAAAGGGGAAGTACGAAGGGGCGTTTGCTGACGTTTGCGCCAGGGTGAGCCATGTAATTCTTGAATCTGGTAGAGTTCAGTCAACTGGTCATTGGAGGACAGAATGAACGTACAAGATAGAAGTATAGGCTGTCTTCAAAGACGTCGAGGCATTTGACAATATTTTCATGCTCAATAAAGCTCAACAACATGATCTCCGTGGGCAGCCTTCCGATCGTCTCATCTTCTATCCAAGCATGGTCTGGAACTTTGCTTTTGATGATGAACTTGACAGCAACCTCATGTCCTGCGACGCGATGACGAGCTGTCATAACAAATCCATATCCACCGGCACCGAGCTCGTCCTCCAGTTCGTAATGTCGAACAAAGTGCTGATTCAGCTTGTGTCCAGGAGGGAAATGCGGCGAGTGTAGCGTAGCGTCAAGTTTGAGAGGCACAAATAGGCTGGGTTTAATTTTCCCTGACTTGAACGGATATGTGTCCAGATTGAGAGGGTTTGATAAAATCATAGAGATGGGTTCCGAATAGTACGAGCTTTCTCCAGGATGCTCGTATTCGGAGAAAGACGCATCGAATTTTGTTGGAGAGTCATAGTCAGGTAATGATGTCACTGGAAATGGCGAACAAGACGCGCTTTGCTTGCGCGGGGTTGTAGATTGCTCAAACAGCGCTGGGAGCGGTTTGTAGTCATCTTCTGAGACGTAACGCACTTCGTCAGTTCTTCCAAGGCTATAGATAAGAGTACTCGAAGCTCCTTTCTGTTCCAAAAAGGGAGTTTGAAGGGTATCGCTTTCCGTAGGAGACAGGTATCCTCTGAGTGGTGAAGAGTAGCACGAATCGGACGACGAGAGAGGCGGACCTATAGGTCCTGATGACATATTCAGCCTGGTACGTCCGTGAAGGCCAGGCGGGTTGTACAGTTGTGCAAAAGTGGAGCCAATAAAGTTTTAATGGACAACAATGACAGCCAAAGCACGTACAAGGTATACAAAACTGAGGCTGTCTATAATGCCGCAGGCGAAGAACAGCGCCTTAACATATAACGGCGGACAAAAAGAGACACAAAAAGGGCAGGACACGGGCAAGCCAGGTGTAGGCTCCGACGTAATTGTGACCAGAGCGCGTGTCTTGTTCGTCCAAGAACTCTGCTCAAACCACGTGGTCGTATCTATTGTATTGATACTACATACACAATCACAATCACGATCACGATCAGCTGGGCACGTTGGCTATAGACCACATGTAGTAAACACCTGACACGCCTTGTCAAAATTCCATCCCTAAACAGAAAGATTGGCCCAGCTTACCGAGGCTCCTGTAAGGCTTCCACGTCTCTGTCAGGTCCTCCATTTCCTTTGGCGTCAAAATCGCTCCTCTTTAGGATCGTGTTAATCGAGAATGTCGGCACAATCACCAAACACCCTTACTTGACTTTATTCTTGCCAGACAGCCTGCTTTTAAGCAGCTCAACAGTGATGCCCTCCGGCAATGAGACAGGCATGGAACCCTCATCGACTACAGGTTTTTTCAGCGTGTTCTTAATTGAAGGCGTAAATGCCAGAGGCAACGATGGTAAATCATCACCTGCGTCTTCATCTGCAACAGGTAGGACAAAGGAGACATCTGGGATGATCAACACTTCACCTTCTACCACGTCTGAAGATGTGGTCGCCCCAATGACAGGAAGGGTAAAAGCATCACTAGTAGAAGCAGCTGTTTTCTCGTAGAAAGAAGCAGCCGCGGAATTTTTCTGACTATGAGGAGTCCAGCCCCAGTTGTGCTTCGGTGAATGGAGAGATAGAAACCAGACAGCCAGACCTCTTTGAACTCCAAGGTCGCCTGCAGAGTGTCAGAGTTGACATCACAGGGAATTGACTGACAATATATACCAACAGGGAGGATATCAGGACGACGCAATGAGAAGATTGCGAACATGTCAACTATAGAGATCGCTTAGCGACTCAAATTCAAGTGCTTCCACTGCTTACCAGTCCACTACATAATTAAAACCAAGTAGGCCCTCGATACGACGACATACGTTCAACATACCTTTCCTATGCCCCTAACCTCAATCAGCATCCTCGCTAGCTCTTCGTCACTGGCATTTATAAGTTTGTCAGTTGAAAGACGGCTATCGGCGAATCTTTGTGCCAGATCCAATACTGAGGGGTGTATGTCAACACACGTCAAAATCCAAGAGGAAAGGCTATGACCATACTCCGCCTTCCTCTGACTTAATCCGGCAGTACGTAGCGTTGCAATGTCAGTCTTAGCGACCGACTCTGGACTGGGATAGAAGGATGTTGATTTCCCATGCCCCCTGAATAAGATAGACATTCAAACAGGGAAGATACCTCGAGGGAGAAGGGATACAAACGCATAATCCTCAATTTTCTCGGGGATAGATGGGTGAAAGAGTCTCACAAATTTGTGATTAACAGAACGAGCAGCGAACCAGGAAATTTGTTGACCGCTGGCCCCCGTAAGAATTACTGGTCGTAAAACTACATGGGATCTTACATGATAGATGTAACCAGGGCACTGATAGTTCGAAGATAAGATACTAAGCAGGGAAACTCTTCAGAGAGGCTGATAGATGTTACCGAAAAGGATGCACCATGTCAAGGTGTTCAAATGGCTTGCACTGCATCTTACCGAAGAGGTCTCGAAAGCGGGGATCGACAGATATGAGGTGTCTTTTACCCTCCTCAAAAGAAAAGGTCAGTAGAGCAGGCACCATAGGTTGAACTTTGAACATTTGACTTGATGTTGGAGATTGGGGTACTAGAGGTACGATTTTGGTTTCCTTGGCTGGGGCTACCTTGGTCGTACAGGGACGTTTCTTAGGAGGAGTCTTCAATTCTTCATCCTTGGTTTTCCGCTTCCTCCCACTTGCCACCGTGGTGGAAGCAGCTTGAGCTCGACTAGTCGAACGTGTGATTCGCATGATGTTATTAAGAAGAAGAGAAAGCCGAGTAAGAGCTGCCAGAATTGACTCTTCCAATGACTAGGAGCGTTTAGATCTCTATATCATGCGACGACTCCTTGGGAAAGTTTGCGTGGGAATGGGAAAGTTGTCCGCTTTGGGTCGTTGCTTGCGCAAGTCTGACTAACCAAGAACCTTCCTTTTAGGGTAATAATGTAGGGGTTGTTGGCTCATTTACACAGTGAAAATTAGTGAAAAAATTAGAATATATATAGGAAACACCTTGTATACACTCTGAGCTATCAATATACCCAGATATTTAATTGTAAAAATTTATTTCAAGCTATTCAAATACTTATAAATTGTTTTGAGAATAAGAGTGTATGTATTAGCTTATTGATTGATTGTTCATCATTGAATTCAGTTTCTTTAACAAGTCTAAGCTATTGATATACTGAATATATCATTATATAAGTGAATTTTATTATTTTTAAGCTATAAAAATATAGAAAAAAACCGTCTTTAAGATAAGAAAGTATATGTATAAAGTTAGAGCCAAGACTAAGCATTGAATTAGAAACTTAAAGCTCTAACTGAGCACAGTGAGGTTAGAGCTGGAATTAAGCATTGAGTTGGAAACTCAAGGCTTTAACTGAGTGTAGTAAGGTTAGAGCTGGGACTAAGTATTAAGTTGGAAACTTAAGGCTCTAACTGAGTGTAGTAAGGTTAAAGCTGAGACTAAGCATGAAGTTGATAATTCAAGGCCTTACTTGAGCACAGCAAGGTTAGAGCTGGGACTAAGCATTGGGTTAGAAACTCAAGGCTCTAACTGAGCACAGTAAAGTTAAAGCTGGGACTAAGCATTAAATTTTAGAACTTAAGACTCTAATTAAGTACAGTAAGGTTAGAGCCAGGACTAAGCATTGAGTTTTAAAACTTAAAGCTTGAACTGAGTGTAGTGAGGTTAAAGCTGGGACTAAGCATTGAGTTCTAAAATCAAAGCCCTAACTAAGTACAGTAAAGTTAGTGCTGGAACTACTGGAACTAAGCATTAAGTTTTGAAATTAAAGCTCCAAGTATAGCAAAATCAGAGCTAAGATTCAGCATTGAGTTTTGAAATCAAGGCTCTAACTAAACACAGCAAAGTTGGTGCTGGGACTAAATATTGAGTTTTAAAATTAAGGCCCTAACTAAGTACAACAAGGTTAGGGTTGGGACTAAGCATCGAGTTTTGAAATCAAGGCCTACTTAATAATTTTGTATTTGGACAGTAGTATTGTAATTGCAACATTTTGTATAAACTGCATAAATAATATATATATATATAAGACTGAAATCAAGACCAAGCATCCATGCCGAAGGCATGGGTCATAACACCTAGTAAATAATGATACTCCGTCTGAGGCTGGGGTCAATTACTTACGATATGTGCTCTGCTCTTTTGGTACGTACCTTTCAAATTGTTTTGACGTTCGCACCTGTGTGGAAGACGTAGAGTTTTTCTCTCCCTGGTGGACCCTCAGTCTGGAAGGTGCCTTATTTACTCCACCTTGTAAAGTTGTAAGCTTACGACCCCAGTTCGGCATCCAAGCCGAACGCCGAGAATGAATCAATGAGACTGCGCATTCAGCGGTGTTTAGTCCGCAGGCTCGCCCCTGACTCTTATCGACGACCATCAGGACCACTCCACAAGTCTCATATCATGTCTGATCATCCTAGTCTGTTCTCTAGTATACATGACTTGACGTCTTGAACTCACACTATGCTCCAGGATACATCGTTGTGTTCAAGAAGAACGTCACAAAGGAACAAATCGACAAGTACGCTGATGAAGTGGATAACAACGGTACTTCTGGAACCTCGAAAGCTCTCTTGTCTCTTCCCAACTTTACATCTAGGTGGAAAAGTCACGACCAGATACGAATCAGTCCTGAATGTAAGACTCCCATATAAAGTCGATATCCTCTCATACTCAATCTACATAACCCCAGGGCTTCGCTGCCCATCTTCCCGACAGTTACTTCCAAAGTCTTACAGGAGACGACGTCATTGATTATATTGGTGTGTACTGCCCTTTTCGTACGGATATCGTGTACTCATCGAACAAATAATCGCAGAACCAGATGGCACGGTTACCACCCAAACCTGAGACTTTTTGAATCCGCTATATGCAATCATCTTAGCGATCTACCGTGTGTATGTAAGTAGATATCTTGTTGAACCAATGGCGTATATCTTTTTTTAGTTTTCTTTGAACTATACTTAGCATCAATACCACGAGATGTGAATTCCCGTTCTTGCCTTGACTGGTAGGCATCTGACGTCTGACCCCACCCAATCTCTGCACTTGATTCGACCAAACTCATCTTGACTTTTACATTGACTGAAGGCCGTTATATTGTACCTGGCAAGAGAAGTACAGGCAAACCTACGGACCGTTAGTGGCTAGGTATGTGTGGGGCATATATGTACAATTCCAGTGATAAATCATCAGGTGCAGGCAACCAGAGAGATATAGAAGATATAGAAGCATCATTTTACACTAACGTGGACTTAGTAGTCCACCTCATCACCTGCCTTGAGATCTTCATTCCATTCTTTTTAACACGGATGGAGACGATGGGCATGTCTCGGACATAAGACACAAAGATTGAACTTAATGCCATACGAATCAGGGATGACCCAACTTACGACAACGGCATTGTCATTCTCAGCGGGCCCTCCAGCTCAGGCCGCCCAACTCGGCGGATTACTGGGCAATTTTGACGCGCATAGGACATTCAGGTGCTAAACAAGACGTATGAGCAGTAAGTGTTCATGTACCACACCTACTCAAAATGAGAAACTCACGACACCTTGTGCCCTGCTTTTTACAGAAAGTACAGAAATCAAAAACGACGAGGACGCGCACGAAGGCTGATAAGCACTCTGTCAACTTAGAATATCTATGATGAGAGAGTCAGGCAACTCGCCTCTTTCTTTTAGCCTTTCCAATCGACTATCAGCGCTTCGCGCTGTTCTCGAATCGCCTTCATGACCTTCTCGAATGAGTTGATATCCTGCTTCCTCGTCCCTTTGCCATTTTCTCAGCGGCCTTCTTTTCCTCGACCTCTCTGCGTGCCTTTTCCTGCTGGAAGACTTTCCATGATTCAATCGCCTCCTGGCGTTGTTCCTTCAGAACCTCAGCTTCTTTATTCGGTGTTAATGCCAGTTCAGGCTGTGGTACGGCCTCCGGGACAGCCTGGGGTTTCTACTTACGAGCTCGTCGAGTGACGACGTGCTATCTCGGTCTGGGTTCCAGGTCAAAGTGACTGTGGTACTCTTTTCAGGCTCTGCCGCAACACGGGTGGATAAAGGAGCATTGATAAAATCTTCGGCGGGAATTGATGTGTTTTCGGTCATTATGCCGCTGTCTGGATTAAGATCTTCCTCGCCGTTCTTGGATGGAGATCTAGCGTCATTAAATCGTGAAAAAGGAATAGACTACTCACCTCGATCACTTCATTGGCCTCCAGTACCTTGGCTGCCTCCTGAGCCTCCTCCGTGGCTGTCTCGGTGCTCTCCAGTGGTGTATTGATGTCAGCGTCGGCTTCCGTCCTGAGAACCGTCTCGTCGACAACCAAAGTGGGTTCTTCGTCGGCAATGGAGATTGTCGAGGTCGCAATTATTTCTTCAAGAGTATCTTCGAACTCGTTGATGTCAGATGTCAGATATAGCTTCATCCATACCAGCGTCTCCCTTCACCTCCCTTTCCTCCACATCCTTGACGATATTCTCTATGCTCCTTTTAACATTCTCCCTCCTTATTGAGTCCTTCCTGTTCAATCTCCCCTTCCTCCTTCCCGAGTCCTGTTCGACCTAAAAGATAAATCGCACCAAAGAAAATGACGGCGCTCCAGTATATTTCCGTCGCCGACGCATTTCTGATCCGGTCGCCGACACTTCTTGCATATTTGGCGGGGGCGATCGTAGCATTGGTGGTGAGTCATTGATATACTAGTCGTGTTGCTAAATGCGGCGTGAATAGGAATGGGGATAGAGATAGGACCGGCCACTAGAGCAAGGATGCACGCGGTGAGCCGAGGGGTGTACGGGGCGACCCAAGGAATGAGGTCTGTTACCGGTTTGACCCAAAGCGATAAGCCTTTCGTCACAGTAATGTCGGTCTCCTTCCAAGATGACAATGGTCGTGATATTTCCGACCCCGCAGAGTCCGAGTTCTTTCTTAGGTGCGGCAGTGTCATTCTGGTCTCTGATCCACTGCCCTCTTTTGCGTCCGAAGAGCTTTTCGCGGGCGATCCAAGTAAATTGGAAAATTCCAAAACCACACAAACGGGTAGTGAATCTTAGACGGTCTGGGGATGTCGTCAGGTTCAGTAGTAGAGCCCGGTGGGGGGGGGAGGGAGATCTTCTGCATCTGTGCTGCCGCGTCCGCCACCTTCTGCGGGATCGCCTTCAGATCCAGTATCGGTGTCGATGTCGGTATCGTCAGGGTTGGAATCGCTACTCATCGACGTCGTCGTTGTCGTCGCCATCCTCGATCAAATCAGACTCGTAACCAGACTCATCATTGACGTCAGAGTCCATCGAGTCCTTGTCTTCGACCGAGCCACTTCCTTTTACGGAGGGCAAAGTCTCTGACGAGTTCTATGGGGTGGATGCAATGCGATGGACGAGCGTGACGGCTCCTAGACAAAGTTAGGTGAGTCGACTCGCTCGAGGACGTCGTGGAGTACGAACCTGCAAGAGCCCCGACGGCACAAACGACCCCGAGGATCTTGGATATATCAGACGAGAATGTGGAGTCAGCGCCGGGGAACGCTGCGGTTGTGGCGAGGGTGGATTTAGTCGGGTTTAGATCAGGTGGGGCTGTAGGTAGGAGTCAGAGTGGGCTGAACAATCTGAACACGCTGAATGACGGCTGTCGTCTGTTCTGCAGGAGGAAGGGCGGGCCCTGAAGTTAAGCCGTGAAACACGGCGGTGGCGAGGAGCATAACGACGCCACTGAAAGCTTTAATGCATCTTCCACGAGTGGAGGGCATGGGGCTTCCAGTGCCGCGGGAGGCCTTGGTAAACAATTTCAGCGAAAAGAGACGCATTGTTATTTTCTTGTACGGGTAGTGGTGATTTAGAGAGAAGGAGTTGGTTGGATGTGGGGCTTGGTTGGTTGTGTTTGGTGTAATAAACTGAGGACGACCGTGTGTGGTCCCGGTGTGGTACACTATCCTGGAGTGTTTTTGTACTCTCCCACCATTCTAATCTGGGCGAATACGTGTTGGTGGTTTTACATTCGACGGTTTCCTTATATTTCACGGACGCGTTGTATTCACTGTCGCATGCTCAGACCTTTTTCAATGTGCAGCGCGCGATCGTAATATCAAGATCACATGAGTGTAACGGCGCGTTGCATAGAATCCATTTCGTGGGTAGACCTAACCATGGTTCCGGGCCTGACTCCTCCTGTCGTTGCCTCAACTACACGAGGTGTTTTGACCATGCCTTCAGCATGGATGCTTGGTTTTAGTCTTAGTCTTTCTTACATATATACTATATTGTGCAGTCAATACAAAATGTTATGATTACAATGTTACTATTCAAGTACAAAACTATCAAGTACTGAAATTATAGAAGTTAGTAAAAATATTTCAATCTGTTGATAGCAATATTTACATTTGTAAATCACCAAGGATTTCTTGATAGACAATATTTGCTGTGTTTCTTGATGTATTGTCTAGTGACAAAATTACCTTGATATGATTGCCAGATGTATATTGAGACAGTGCAACATAAAGTTGTCCATGTGAAAATACAGAGGACCAAAGATCCAATCCAACATGCTTGACTGATTGGCCTTGTGATTTATTGATAGTTATTGCAAATACCAATCTTACAGGAGACTGTCTTCTATGCAATGGAATTGGAAGATCCTCTTCAGAAGCATCAATGTTAATACTGATACAGCTGCTACAAGCAGGCTAAGTATAGTCCCTAGTATACTCCAAAATGCTGAAAATTGTAAGCATACATCAAAGACTGTAGATGTAGGGGACTTACTTTGAAACCCTAAAAAGTGCAATAGCTGTAACTGTAGGATGAACCAATGCAGATGAGCAAAATGAAAGTCCAATGAGTGGCTGTGCTCTAATCAGATCATGGACCTAAGTCTGGAAGCCAATCAACTGCCACTCATCAGACTTTCCTTTCCTCATGCCCTGTCCACTCTGATCACTGCTTGCCCCAACCTACAATATGGTCCACACCAGGTGAAAAAAGGTCAAGAGAGGCATCCAGTCACAAGCCACAAGCAAGAAGAGGAGGGAATATAGGGAAAGGAGAGGAACAATAAAAGTTTAGCCATTGTTGGGCTAAACCTTTAACCTAGAATGTTTGAGGCTGTACCAAGCATGCATTGGAATGAGGGAATTATATGAATATCATGATGGTCTATGCATAGTACAGTGGGTATGAAGGGGAGCAAGAATTGGGGATTGAGCAAGCAATTACTTACTATAGCTCAGAAGTCCCTAGAGAGCAGATTTCTTAGGCTCACAAGCTTTACTTACTTTGGGATTATTAGTATAATAAACTATTTGTGCTCAATTGCTTCTTTTGAGACTGTCTTGAACTAGTTAATTAAAATCAATAAATCTATTATTACATTATTAATGGAAAGGAGTTTAAGTACAAAAGAGCCCTGAACTCTTGCAAAAACTAAGCACAATACATTGGCCAAGTTTGTAGAACTTTGTGCCAATTATAAAACTTATATTTTACATCTAGAGCCTACTAGAAGGGGTTCTTTATACAAAACTCACTTTTAGGATTTCTGTGTGGAGTCCAAACCTTTTAAAACATTAGTTTCATACTACATGGGTCTTGGCTCAAAACACCTGAAGTTACTTTATCTAAAGTGAAAAACTCTGTTGTAGCAAGGAAATAGTAGTGGTTTAAAGTCCTTTTTGCCCAATCCTAAAACCTTGCTCAGAAGAAGAAAGCTTCAGACTGAGGAAGTGTTTTCAAGTTCACTAAAAGAACTGTGCTCTACTATTCAACCAGTTTCTACTGCCTCTATCATGGAGCCAATCAGACATAAAATGCCATTGCCTACTAGCAGGAATGTACCTAAGTTTAAGCATACTGAACCTTCTGAGGTTTGACACTTTTTACAAAGGATGATCTCTCTGTTTGAGTATGCTGGGATACAGGAAGATAAGAAGAGAAAGGAAAGAATCTTGGAGTATGTGGATGCTCAGACTGAATAAGAATGGCTGGGCTTTGATTTCTTTAGAGATGACTATACTTGGTCTGCTTTTAAAAAAGAGATTAAGGAGTCTTATCCAGAAGCAGTAGATGATACAGGTAATGTTGTAAACCTGGACTGAATCTGCAGAGAACATGCCAGACTGAGTAGGAATGACACCACAGAAATCTATTCTCTAATCAGGAAGTTTA
>JABCKS010000392.1:0-20442 GCA_018851325.1 Termitomyces sp. DKA19 | reverse complement strand
CACAACTGTAGCCAGAATCAATAGATAGGTTCTGACTTACAGTCTAGTGCATGAAAGGCTCAGTAACAGCGTTGCAACATCATCCTCAGGAGGGGATGATGTGGCACTGTGCAAGGAATTGTTATAGTCCAGGTCTTGGTCTTCATCCAAGGGTTCATTCTCCTTGATGTCAGCAACAGAAGGCATACAGGAGACTCCAGTTTGATGACTGAGGTGGGAATTAAAGGAGGGCTTGGTAGGGCTGGTATGACCACGCAAAGGAGGTTGCGAGCAAGTTCAAGGTCATCTAGAGACTGAGGTAGCTGTAGTAGCAGATGGGGAGGACAAGCCTGGTGTGGATCCAAAGGTCATAATTGTGGAGTATATTCAGAGAGAGCAATGAAACACAGAGAAGTGTAGGAAAGAAACATGTAGGTACATAGAGTAAGGCATAGAAGAAAATACTAGAGGAGATCTAGTTGGTTCAAGAAAGAGATAAGTAGAAGTACGTGACTGTGATGGACCCATCATAAAATGCATCCCTCATTCATCCCGTGCCTCCTCTCTGCGGATTCCAATTTGCTTGAGAAATTTCAACTAAAACCAATTGAATAATGGAACCCATTTATATCTTTCACCATATGTACTTTTGACCAAAAGCACGATCTAGGTCTAGACTATGTATTATTTGTTGATATATTTATCCCAAAATCGGTTCGCAGCATGCACCCACCACCCACCCCATCGCAAGTTGTTCAGATCTGCTTGAATTATCCCGATTCATTCCGATAGGTATGAAATTGTCATGGCTATGATTCCTTTGCAGGAAAGAGACACTAAGATAGAAAATAAGCAACCACTGAGCGATTTGCTCTCAAGGGCGATTGAGGGACGTCCGAGTCCGAAATAACTTAAGATAATCTAGATATAATTTACGATAACTTACGATATCGATATTATTGTTATATTAATGCATGTCTACCAAGAGTGCTGATCATGTTGAAAAAACGGAACAGGAAGCGGAATGGAGAAACAAAATAACTTCATGCATGCTGACTCGGAGAATATTGTAGTTTCGAACTGATTTATAGTAAAGGACATTTCATGACTGCTGAAACTAATCTTGATATTGAAACTAATCCGGACTCAGAATCACTTTTTCCACAGGGTATCATCGAGGCTCTAGCCTAAGGCTCCGTTGCCGTTGCAGTAATCCACGTTGCCCGCGGCTGGATTACCAGCCCACTGTTTAAAAAAGAATACATCATTTGAGAATCTCAGGCAAAGTCGAAGAACGTTGCCGCACATTAGGGAAGGGTCTATCCACGCCCGAAGCACCGAAGACCGTAAATGACAAGATAAACGCCATGACTTGCGCGCCACCATCCAGCGCACCACCGAGAATGTAGTTATATTTCTTGTACCATCCAGGATGATATTTTCTGAGCCACAACTGTGAGACTAGACCAACGATAATTCTTGACGTAATTGTTGAATTGACACCGACTGACATCCAGGACGAGTACTAAGTTAGACATTGAATTACCGCCTTCTGAAACGGAGTTTGGGAGTAATAAATATCCCACCATATATATAATCGGCAGCATGATGGTGTTGAGCTTGATTGGACCGATTTTAGGCCAGCGCTAGTTACAATCACTTTCGAATGTGTGTAAAGGTGAGGAGTAAGAAAATTACGCACCAGCCAAATTAACCATTGAATCGTGGTTGGAACCATACCAATGATGAGACTCAGCGGAATCACGAAGTAGGGTCCGTCTCTGCTGTAAAGCTGCTTGGCTAGAGACCAAGTGACAGCAGCGCTATTCCGGGTTTGTGGAACCTGGCCACTCCAGACATTTGTGCCTCGCGGGTCCAGCAGAATGTCACGCTGGGATTGCACGACAGAGATCATAACAACTGCACAAATCGAACGATGAGGTGGTGTTGAGACATTTGATGAGGTAGTGTTAAGACATTTGGAAAAGTGTTACTCACCATAATTGACGACAGCTCCTGTTTGCAAAAGAAATTTGAGTCTAATGAACGAGATGAAGGTCCAGGGCATGCTCCTACCAAGGATTGTGCCCCATACTTGCGTAAGGAACATGACACGAGGAGGGATTTTGAGATATTGGCCCATCTTAAGGTCCCCTGCGAAGCCAATGGATGTTGAAATTACATCGTGACTCCACATGGAGAACTATCGCATCGGTTAACATCCAAGTAAACCAAAAAGCGAGTGAGCGCAATGGCATACATAGAGATTTGCAACAGGTCTACCAGGATTGATAGCACCCGCAATCATTTTCATAAGCTGAGTTGTCTTGACACCACTGCCCATTCGTGCACAGAGGAGCGTTGAAAAAGGAGTGATGAACGAGCCCATAATTAATGCGACAATATATGACCACCAGGGAAGAGTCGTCTGCCCTTTGGTCACTACGAGCAAGCCTAGAATGAGCTTGTAAGTTCTTGGCCGTGGCGAATATAAATAGCAATGTTTACCTCCGACAAAAGAAAGAGCAAGGAGGATCATGTACCACCATACCGGTACCTCTTTGTATTTTTGCATTGCCTGAGAGGGTTATCAAGTCAAGTCAACTCCCTAAAAAAACTATTAATAACGAAATTGATATTACCTGCCAATGAGGATCGGGTTGCGTCCTTTCTTGAGCCCGTTTAAAAGACTTGACCATATAAGGACCCCAGAATAATACCACATGAGCAATCAAGCCACCAATCTATTCCTCAATACTTGTGAGATAATTACATAGTGTCCTAGAAGGACCTTCTTACGGAGAGGTTGGCAGTCAGGTTTGCCCAGGCGTTGGAACCCGTCAGAGCCGGAAGTCCCACTTCTTCAAGTGCGGTCTGGTTGAGTTGGAAAGTGGTCCCGAAGACGGCTGATTGATGATACACCGACCCATTGGCAGAGAAGATTGAGCTGGAAAGCATTGGGAAGGACAGTGACTAGAAAAAGTCAGATATGTCAAATACGAGGAGTTAAACAAGGATTCAATTCACATTCCATGCATTTGAATAGTAGATAGCCATAATCACGACGTAACAAAAAAAGTATCCTACCCACGAATTTGCTAATGATGAACGTTTGAGGTCGTTTGTTTCACTTTGGGTGAAGAAAAGACTTCACCTTGCTGTATCAAAGGTAGGCTCATGTAGACAGACCCGATGTATTGCCAATCAAAGGACAAAGAGAACAAGCCCAAGCCTTCGTTACTATTCGTACCTCCGAAGAGGTTGGTAAAAACATCAATCGTTTTCTGAGAAGCATGCTGCGATGCCAGGCAAAATATGTTGAAGCCATTCAGGAGAGGGAAAATGTAGGCTGGTATGATCTCATAAAAGAACATTCCTGTGAATGCGGACCAAAAGAGCTTGAGACGCTTGGCGTTAATGTCCGATGTATCGAAATGTAAAGCTGGAATTGACGTCAATATGAGTTTTGATCACGTCAAACTACTCACCCTGGAAGACTGCGACAGTAGGGAGATTCTGACATTAAATTTCAGTACCGAAGCTTTGAATGGGAGTATCAGGCCGCATACCCCCCAATACACCATCTCAGAGGGGTAAACGGTCAAAGGTCGCAAAAGTCCCGTAAGGCCATAGCTTATAGAAGAACTCCAAGTTATTTTCGGTTATTGGCAATCTGGAATGTTCGAGGGTACTTACCCAAAGCATGCTGTCGAGAAGGTTGCAAGAACAGCCGTCAAGGTCTCGACATGAGTGTCGTAGTAGAGCTACAAGACAGTCACTACAAGCGGCAAAGTAGGGGGGTGGGAATCACGAGGAACGTACTCGCTGGACGGCAAAATTGAGCACAGCAGTGCTTCCGTAGGCAGCTGTAGAAGCTACGAGCGTAGAGACAACATGCTTCTCGGTTGTCAGTACCGCATCAAGTTATAATGGAGATTATTTTGGACCTCTTTGAGCGAGAAGGGCCCGGGATTGAAGAAACGGAGAATGGGGCCAAGATGACGTAACTGTGTTCCTTCCACCCAAGATTTGCGAGGGAGAAACGCCGCCCATGCTGTTCCGATGGTATAATTAACGAGCAGCAAGAATACTGTCGAGACCGCCATTTGTATCGGCTTGAACAGATAGATCTCCGTAATTTACAGTCAGAATATGCGCCGATGATAATGAATGAAAATGAAGAGCACCTGATACAGACTAGCTCCAAGTCCTGCCATGACAGTTCCTAAGAAGATAGATCTGAACGTAAGAGCAGCCTCCTCCTTGTCCCGAATGTCGACTAAAAAGCGTGAAACATCTCGTCCTGTCGTAATGACCGGCTCTCCATTCAGGTACAAGACTTCGTCATCTTCGTGGTGTGCTCGAGTGGAGTCAACAGCGTCGTCCTTACAATCGCCACCGATAACATCGCACGCCTGCTCTGCTTTAACGTCGACATTCTCTGAAAGAATCGGAAGGGTTCCGTAATCGCAGGAGGCAGCCATACTGAACGACGCAGAACCAAACAAAGGTGTTGAGCCAGAGTTTCGACACTGCATGTCTCATTGCCTTTACTTCAGGTGTAGCAAGATGGATGGCATTGGAAATATCTCGAGATGCTTCCTTGTAGCTTCCGATCGCGGGAATCTATCTGACGCGATATGAGTCGTCATTCGAAGTCCCGATATTAATAGCATTATCAGTGTTGTCATTCCGATTCACAGGAAGTGTAACCAGGCATGTAGAGTTCAGTATGGACTCGCGAATTCCAGAATAGACAAGGGTTCAATCAACTAGTCAAATAGGCGCCTTTCCACAGGTATTGGTGCAGCACCTAAGTAGCGTGGTCAAGTAATCTACCCAGCTCGCCTGGAAGCAAGTAAGAACTCGGATCAATCACAACGTACCATGCTAAAGGACGTCAAAGAATCTATGCTAAAGGACGTCAGAGAATCTATGCTAAAGGACGTCAGAGAATCTTAAACAACATTCATAACGTGAGGACTCTTTGACTTCCTGTTATTTAGTTGTAGTTGCTGATCTGATCCCACCAACTGTCGTGTTGCTGACTTCCAGGATACTCACAGTTACTTCAAGGCCATTATGTTAACGGATTTGTGCGTCAGCTGTCCCCTTTGGAGCTACATCACCGGTCTGACGGTATGTTTTCCGGACATGTTGGATAACTCGTTTGCTAGCACCAGTGATTTCCTGGATTATCTTGTATCGATACTTTTTGACAAAGTGCAAGCTGTAACTTACCTCAGTTTTTTCTTGATATGTGACATGTGACGTGTAACGACTTGTGCTATTCTTACATGAGCTACTCTTCGGTATGCCAGGCACCGCGGATATCAGGCCAAACAACTGAACAGACAAAATTCAAATGAATTTGGCTTGAGTCATGAGGGTGGGGGTACTCACGTTATGAAAATGGCTGTATTGTGATTGACTCCTCAAATAAGCGACCTTTCAAATATTTGTTATGAGACTATATCTCGAGAGCGTACGTGGTAATGACAGTCTCGGAGTCCGAGGACTCACATTCATGGTCACTCGGAAGTCCAACCTTCGCACGGAGATACTTCTCCGCCTAAGAAACTTAGTAGGCTCAGTACCAATAAACTTGAGTGTACGACAACGCAGCCCTGAATATTTCGTGCGACACTGGAGAGTTAAAACGACAGAACGAGATCTAGAAACAAATGCAGGAACAGACAGGTGTATTATGTAGTGCCAGAGCCAGAACAATGAAAAAATACATATTAATTCGTCTGAGCACCCACAGCCTAAACAATCATGAGCACGACGAGAAGCACTCCAGATCAAAATGATGGTGCTCACCAGACGTTTCAAATGCTCCATAAAGACCTGTAAGCTGACGTCGTCCGTGAAGATGGGCTGGCCTGCTCCAGGGCCGCCTGTGGTCCCATACATAGTTGCAGACATGTGCGTCGTGGACGGGTTAAGCTTGGACAGCAAGAAACGAGCCTGACTTCCACCCTGATCACAAACAATGTACCTCGGAATGGGGAATCGGTCGACGAGAAGATCCTGCATTAAGACGTCATATGATGAAATCCTGGGATTTATATGAAGTCCATATATCACCGAAAAAAACCCACCTGAGCATCGGCTACCGGTAGTTCGAGGAGCTCCTTAAAATTCTCGTAACCCTCCTGATCCTGATAGCCCGCCTTTCGCCATTGCGCAATAAGCTCTCCGTGGAATATAAGGATGTGGAAAAAGGTGTCGAGAAGAAGGATGACGTCGTGCTTGATGGAAACACTATCAAGGAGCACAGGTTGTGAGGGCGTATCGATTGCATACGACATCAGCGTAGGCTGAATCATAATCAATGAATTATTGACATCTTCTGTATTCAGAATGTGCCTGTAGAAGGCGGTTTCGTCGGGACTGTTGTTGAAAACCTGCAAGAATTGACTTCTCCGCAGGTGGAACATGAATTGCGGGTAGATGCTGAAGTTGTCGGTGAGACGGAAAGACATGGGGTCCTCCTTCCGGTAGTCTGCGAACTTTTGGCATAGGCGGATAAGCATACGGTCGAGCCATCTCAAGACATCAGGAGAGTCGTCAATTTCCGCTTTGAACACGGCTATTCTGGCCATCAATACAGCGGCGGTCTCCTGGTCGAATGATATAGCGATACTTGGGGAACCTGCCTCAGCAAAGTTACGGGCGATGGTGGTTACACGCAGCCTCTGCTGACCAGAAGAGTGCTGGTAATGAGTGATGAATTGGATGAGACCGCGGGATCCTTGCTGGAGGGGTTGACCCGCAGGCGTGACGACCTCGAAATAGACGGCAGTAGAAGTACTCGGGTTGATAACGTTGATTTTCCAGGCAGATGTTTGGCCGATACCAATTTCTGTTTCACCCACACATGCAGACTTCTTGCCTGCTGAGATAGCGTGACCGATAAGGCCCGACACCTTGAGTTCTTTTGTTGTCTGGAACGGCATCAGCCACACGCAAAATCACAACAGACGATCGACGCACTTGAACATCGAATGTGGCATTAAAGCCCATTTGAAGATGGCCCTGCTCATCTTTGTTGAATATACGGAGGAAACTTTGCTTGAAGATCGAAGTGGCGAAAGAATCGGAAAGAACAATGACACCGTTGGTAGAGTTGGGGAGAGATTTCATTTCCAGCAAGCCAACTTGGTCAAGGCAGCCAGCAAACAAGTCGACGGCATGACCATTATTGGAAACGCGCTTGGCAAGCGCTTCGTAGAACTGAGTGCATTATAACTGATCACCCCCAGACCTCACAACAAACGACATACCTTCGTAGCCCGCTTGAAGTGCTTCACGCTATCCCTGTCAATGTCATGATGTGAACGAATGGGCTCCTTGAGTTCGTTGCTGACGACCATTCCTGGACCCTCGGTAGCCGGTCCACCAGCGAATAGCATGATACGGGCACCAGTATTGGGATAGGTAGTCTCCAACAGACCCACAGCTACGCTCAACGCAACGCCAGTGCATCGGAGGGGACGCTTGTCGTTCTCAACCGGCCAGGGGTCGCGTGCCAAGGACTCGAGAATACCCGTGAGCTGGAACTCACACTGCTGGACAGGCATCAGGAAACGCGCAGCACCAAAAGCTTGTTGAGGCATCGGTTGGCCAGGACGCGGGGCAGCACGAGCTTGGGAACTGAGCCCGAGCATATCCTGAATTTGCTTCGCTGAGTATTCCTTACCTCCCCTGAAGACGTAGGACTTGCTGCACTCCGCGTAACCAATTTCATGAACTTGAGTCTGTACATGAATCAGTTTTGATCTTGGTATTGATATTCTGAGCAGTCACCATGGTTCCGTATGTGATCAGACCAACAAGCGCGTAGGGCGGTATCAAACTCAGGCTGACGACGATAGCGTCCCTCAAGGCCTTCAAATCTTCCTCATCCATGCATGTATCAACGACAAAGAGAAAGATGGGAGGAACCGGTGCTGGGCGGGAAAGCGTGTATTCGATAGTAGTATATTTTGGCAACAGCTCGGCGGGGAGGTTGGTGTTGGAAATATCCTTGTAATGCGGGGGAAATGAATTGCGCGAGAGACAGAAGGGACAGATCCATAGCTTTCCACGTATATCAATTTGGCTGGAATGTAGTTGTAAGATGCGAGTGTGTTGCCAAATGTTACGCAACTGACCAGTATGGGTTGAGAACCGCGCGACAAGGCGGTTTACATGCAACTGGTTCATACAAGACGGGCGGCAGGTCTTCGCGGAGCTTGAGAGGCGTGTAAAGAGCAGATATTGGGACAACCGTCCTCGTTGCCTCGATGCGGGACGACGGCCAGACGTTCCAGGACAATCTAACACCTGTAGATAGGTTCAACGAGCAGATTTTCTTCATTATTGGAGATACGCACCATCGCGCTCCTCGACATCTTCGACATTCAGCATGGTGAAATAATGTGTTTCGCCGGATAAGGTGTCGCAGACAATCCCACCGCAAACAGAGTTATAAGATAAATGTTAGCGACAAGCGGCCACGTACCAAAGTAAACAACGAACAAACAAAACTGGTGGCGCTCTCCGCTTCCGAAGCCACTTCTTTTCATGAACGTTTCTTTTCATGAACGTATACGTGTTCTGCAATGACCCGCTGAATACATCAAAACATATTGACCAATGAACATGTATCTCATGTGATTTTTCTTTTTCTGAACCGCCTACTTACACTTAGCAGGTTGATTATCTCGTCTGATATCCGCAGCACGTACTCAGATTCTGGAATATGGCGCAGTCTTCTTCCACCGACAACGGACTTGTAATATGTACGCTCTTACAAGCCAAGTACTGTGGCTCGTGCCATGTAAGCGATGACTACGTACGAGAGTGTGCTCAAGTTGATCTCATTATTTTATCAAAATACTCTCCGGTATTCCTCAGGTAATATCTTTTTGTGTATTGTTCAAGACTGAAATAGTCTGATTGCTTTTCGGTACAACCAGTGTCAATTATGAAAGACGTTATCTTCAATGGATATCTATTTATGCCTACTGATATCAGTATTCTGCAGCTCTTATCATATGGGACACACCAATCGATTTTCACGCCAACACAAACCTCCCAGCTTTCAGCCTGCTTAATGTGGTACGACGTTTCCGCAATTGTGAGCTAATATGCTACTCACTAACCCGATCTGGGATTCTACATGGCGCCACTTGCTGACTGCGGAAAACATCGCAGTTTGAATAGCACGTGCGACCTCCACGTATCTACATCTATTGCAAGACTTGCTGCGCCCGCTGCAACGTGTCCTTCTGCAAAAAGTAAACAACACGTACACCCTTGCAAGGCACATCACTTTCGCCATCAAAAAGTCTCTACATACCAAGTAATATCTCTGTGCTTCAATCAAGAGTTTTTGTCGTTTGTTCATCGCTCGGCAAGGACCCATCTCTATTCGCTGTAAGGCATTCGGCAAACGTGCCGTCGACCTCTCCTAAAGGGTTTTTAAGCGCCAGTGTCCGTGTGATCCACACAGCCATACGGGCCATGCCGAGGCAAAAGCCAGGGTTGCCGCTCTAACGAAGCCAAATATTTAGCGGCGTCCGTCTCTTTCCTCTACCATTGATTCTCCTCGAATCTCTTAGTCCCTTTTCCAAACATCGTAGGAAAGCAGGATCATGCCTACATAAAGGCCGGGTCCTCTGACACAAGGTTTTTCCCGTGTATACCCTCATTGTACGTCTTCCCTGCCGCCGCCAGCTTCCATGACACATTTACTTATATATACAGTGGTGTGCAACATCCATGGACAACATCGTAACGCTAGCTAATATTCGCTCGGACACCAATTTTCGACAGGCCGAGATGCAGCCCCATGAACATTCTATTTTTGAAGACGACGCTGATACTTTCAATTTCCTTACGGTTGCATTTTGCCCGTATGAGTTATCATCCTCAGGCTTCATCACAGCACCAACATTCTCTTCGTATAACAGCGTAACCCCCGTGACCCCCGAGAATGATGAGCTGTCCCCGCTGCTCGCAACACCAGTCGCTGCGCTCCCAGCCCACGATACCACCCGCATAGAATCTTCGTATGTACCCATGTCCCTTCTTTCTATGCCTTCCTCACCCAACCAACCGGATAGTGGCTTTACCACATACGAAGTTGAAGGCGATACAGAGACCCCAGGTGCACCAGTGGTGAAGGATCTCGACTCCTTCACCGAGGGTACAAATGCAGGAAGCTTCGCTGACTTCGCTGACGAGGACGATGCCAAGGAACTTGCCTTGGGTACTCTCCTAGCCCACCCGGAGTCATGCAACCCCAACACTTCAATAATAGAATGGATCGAGGACGTTCGCGTCACCCATCAATTCTCTGAGCCCATTGCCGAGAGCAACGCCCCGTGGGTAGGATCCACCGATCTCCCGGAAGACCCTTTCCATATGGAGGCTCTCGAGGCGACCGAGGCATTGTTAGGGGATTTTACTATTGACGTCGATGCAAAGGGGTCGAAGAATATGAGTGGCGATGACAACGGAGATGGTGATAATGTCGTTGTCGGTGTCAGTGTCGGCCCGCGTATTCCCTCACCCAATAATCTTATACCACCCATGTCGGCCCCACTAACGGCAATGACGCCCCGCGTGATGAAACGAGCGCGGTCTCGCTCGCCCGCCAGTCAGACCTCTCGTCGTGTGCGCTCAAGGTCCCTCTCGTCCATTCACCGCTTACCTTTTAACCTCACTACACTGCCTCCCTGGCGCTCAAATCACCCTTTTAAAGAAAAATGACTTGACAATTCAAACCTGCGAGAAATACTCTCTTACAACAACTACACTAACTTTTAAGGGTTAATTGCAACTTTGCTCATGCGAACTGCCCAGGCCCTGAGGATTATTTATGACCTCGATGATGTGGGAGGTCCCCCCTGGAAATTCGATCGGATTGAACTGAATCCCGTATGGCATCACCCACTTCCTCCTCTTTTGAGCTTTCTGCCCATACCCTAGGCGCTCCTGTTCGATACTAGCGCCCTTCTCGCGCGTGATCATAGGACAGGCGTGACATGCCCCTGGGCTCTGTGAGCGTCCTCTCGTGCGTTTTATCGCGGACAACACCTATATACTATGATATCGTTGTGATGACTCACTATGATTTGAACCAAACCCACCTCCCATTCCCCTCACTTCAATGCATGCTTCCTATACACCTTCGTATCTACTAGTAGCGTTCACATCTTCCCTCGTTATCACGATCTTATGGCTAGTCTCGCTGCCGCGCCGCGCACCTGCCTCCTTAGCGCGTAGAGTTGGATTAGATACTACTTTATCTAAACACTCCCCTCATACTAGTGACTTACAATCCCCCAATTGAATTGCTGTGATGTAACCCAACGTATTGGTCGACATTTGATGTCTGTGAGTCTCTTGAAGGGCGAATTTTGCCCTTCCATAGGTACCTAAGCTGTATACTCAAGTTCGGATAGTACTCTGATTTCAATCGATTACTACGTTTTATTTTGCAAATTCTGCTCTTTACTATATCTGACAGCCCAACAGCATGACTTTTACGGTTGTGTCTCGATGTGGGCTACAAATTGTCAAGATAGACCTTTTGGTGGTTGTTTCTTTTGTATTTACTGCATAGAAATGTTGTTATGGTGCATTGCATGCTAGAGTTGGGGTCAGTAATGGTAATGGTGGTCTCAATGTTGCTAAGAGTATTGACCACACTTTGAGTAAGGGAGATGACTTTTGATCTTGAACCATCATCTGCTTACCATGGGAAATTGAGTTTACAACTCAAAGAACCACAGGACAGAGGAGGCAAAGGATTGAAAGTAGATAAAACTCTTTGAAAAACACTCTCTAATACTACTTAACTACCACAAAAAGTGACCTGTTAATATGTCATTGAATAGTGGGGGCACTGCAATAAAAAACAGCAGCCAAATGGTGTGAAAGACTACTAATGCAGGCATGACAGCATGTGGAAATGCAAATTGAGACTCAAGCCCAAAAGTACAGACAGCAGACAATGCCAGGGGGTGGTAACATGAAAGTGGAGCTCTGACAGAAGCTGAAGACCCTATAGATGTGGATGTGCTTAAAGTGGCAATAATAATGCTGGCTGCAAGGAAGGACACCTCAAATGACATCAAGGAAGGTCTATGTACAGTAACAATTGGGATGGATGAAGTGAGTGCTGGGGAGGTGGAGAGGTTGGTGCTGGATGCAGTGGGGAAGGCAATAAAGGAGTATAAAGGGGTGTTGAAAGACATGGTGGAAGCAATAGTCAAGACAGTGAAGGACATAGTGGAGCAGGCCAGAGAGATGGTGGGAAGAGTGGAAGAGGGGTAGATGATGAGAGTAAAGACCATGCAGCAAGAGGGAGGGGAAGGGGCAGGGAGAGCCAGTCTACCCTGAATGACAGGACTAAGCTATGCACAGATAACCCACAGAGCCAAACACAAAGACATCATATAATGGGCCAAGAACAAGACAAAGCAGATTATCATTGACAATGTGGAAGGCAGCAGGGGCTGGAAGGACCTGGCAGAGAAAGAGCTAGTGGAGAAAGTAAAAATAGCAAAGGGGCCGATGGAGGTATCCTGTATGAACTGAATTTCACAGAGTTGGCAGAATGGCTGACCAAAGGTGACATACAGAAGGCTTTCCTCATCCTGGCAAATTAGTAATGGCAAGGTGGGCAAAAGCTCTGCAAGCCAGACATAAGAACTAAAAGGTAGCCCACCCAGTTATCTCATGCATGATAGACAATGGGGTGAACAGCATCATATGATATAGACTAATCATCAAGGGGGAAAGAGTTTCTGCATGGAAGCTGGACCAGGAACTGCAGCAATGCTTCAAATGCCAGAAGTTTAGTAAAGGGCACTTAGCTAACAAATGTCAGTAGGAAAAACACCTACAGACTATACAGGAAAGACCATAGGATGAAAGAGTGCAAAGAAACAGATGCAGCAAAGTATACCTACATCAATTGCAAGGCCAGGGGACTATGCCATAATCACCCATTGTTAGCAAGATCATGCCCAGTCTTTATTGAAGCAAAGAACAGACTAATAGACAGAATCCCAGAACTCAAATACAAATACTACCCAACTAACCAACAATAGACATGGACAAGAATAGACAACATAAAAGCAATGCTGGCTGACAGACTTGAAGGCAAGATGGGGTTGCAGACTGCAGTGGGTGGTGTACTAGGGAGTATACCCTTCAGATATGCAGGTGAAGACAGATTAGCAGGGAGAGCAAAAGGACAGGGGGTTGGGATGCAATCCATGGAGGAATGGATGGAAACACAGCCAAAGAAGCTGAGTAGATGACAAGAACAAACAAGGGACTTAGCAACACACAGACAACACTGGATGAGTACAGGTGGGTAGACACTACTATCCCACCTAGCAGCCAGCCAGCAATGGAACCAGACAGATTGCAACCAGACAATGTATGGAATGAGAAGCAATTCAGTGAGTTCATTACTTCTTTGCAGGCACTGACCAAATAAGCTAGACAGATATCACTTCACCTCTCACAATGAGTAATGACAGGAGAGGGGATAACACAGAGAACAGTGATAGAGAAGGGGCAGGAAACAGAAACAGATGAAAACTAATTATATGGCAGCAGAATGTTGACAAGTCACTAACAGTACAGCATGGAGCCTTGAACATAGTGGACAGGGAAACTGACATTATATGTCTAGGAGCCATATTTCAATTTTAGCAAGAAGTTGAGGGCTATGCAGATATGGCAGCCAGTGTACCCAAAACTCCATGACAAAGACAACATGACAAGGACAAGGGCAGTGATGCTAGTCAGCAGGTTAATTGCCACTGACAAATGAATAAGACTCAATGTCAAAAATATCAATGTTATGGGCATAAGCCTCAAATTAGAAGAAAGAACAGTGCATATTTTTAACATATACAATGACAGAGACCACTCAAGAAGTATGAGGGCCCTCAACTTCTATCTCAGGAGTGCAGAGGGGTAGAGGACAAGGGGCAGAAATGTTGCAGACATCTTGGTGGGGGACTTTAATAGTAATGTGGAATGACCCTTGCAACTTGCATCTATTCATCAGATGCAATCTTGATGCAGCAGAAGAGTTAATTGTGATGATAATGAGGCATGGGATAGAGATGGCTCTCAGACTGCAACATTGAGGACCAAAAGTACTAAGAACCTGACCAGACCTGACAATGTTTTTGTCACTAATCACTTCAGAGACCAAATCATGCAGTGCAAAGTACTCTACATCAAGCAGCTCCTGAAGGCAGATCACTTTCCAGTAGTGATGGTGTACAAAATGGCAATAGCTAGGAATAAGAAAGAGGAGAGCAGGAACTTTAAAGAAGCTGGAACAAAGGCTGGAAGGAATAAGGAAGGGGAGGATAATGAGAAGGGAGGAGGTGGAAGAAAGACTGAATGAGGTGATGGAGGCATTATGGAGAGTGGTGGAGGTGAAGGTCTTGATATGGAGGGTGTCAGCAGAGATGAAGAGGTGGTGGATAAAAGAACTCACAGAGATGAGAAGGAAGGTATGGGCATTGGGACAGGAATTATATAGAGTGATGACCATAGAGGGGCATCCAGTGCACAAAGCATTCTGGTAAGCATAATGATTATGGGCAAGCAATAAAAGACACCAAGAAAAGGCACTGAAAATCTTGGTTGGATAGTATGAATGCAAAAATGGTGTGGTATACAAAAGTGTTTGTGATGGCAGTGCCAGTAGATGGGGGGAAGACAAGAACACCAGCACTGAAGGAGACAGTGGAGGGGAGGAAGTAGGAGGTGGAAGATAACAAGAGAAAAGCAGACATTCTTTACAAGGCCTTTTTCTATGACAATCCTAGCATAGAGGCAGACAAAGATGACAGCAACTCTGTAGACCTGGTTTTCCAGTAGACACCCATCACAAATAAGGAAATCTATGTGGCAATAGACGAGCTTAAACTACATAAGACACTAGGCTTTAGTGGAATACCAAATATAGTTTGACAAAAACTAAGTACATGCTAGTCCTGTATCTAGAGCTGATTCTCTGAGCAACATTTACACACAAAGTCTACCCTGACAGGTGGAAAATCTTTAAGACAGTTGTATTAAAGAAGTCTGGACAAGATGATTACAGAAATCCCAACTTATACTAACTCATTATACTGCTCAATACTGATGCTGTCATGATACATGTGACCCTGCTACATTAGTAGTCAATCCCTTACTATAGAGTTTTCCTTAGTTCATTCCATTTCTATTTTAGATGTGTTTTCTCAATGTCTTCTATGTACATTCTACAATACATTTCTGTTTTAGTGCTCTTAATGCAGCATGTTGCACAGTGCAAGTCAAAGCCTTACAGTTACAAAGGTCCTGTCATCATGTATAAAGACAAAGCTTGCTTACTACAACAAAAAGGTAAACATACTGTCTAAGTATTAGTTTAGGGGAAGACTAGGATGGACCATAACAGACTCACTATATGTGTTGACAATGTTCATCAAAAACATGTAGTGGAGGAGCAAAGAGGTGGTGGCAGTCTTTATTTATGTGAAGGGAGCATTTCCAAATACAGTACCACAGGTGCTAGTGAAGGACATGAGGTAGAGAAGTATTCCAGAGGAGGTGGTGGGGTGGTTCACAAGAAAATTGAATGGGAGGTGAATAGTGATATTGTTTAATGATTACAACTTGGAGCTGACTCCTGTCAATAGTGGCCTCAACTATAAATGCAACATATCTGGCCTCTGCTACAATGTATACAATGCCAGACAGATCAAGGGTGCTAGAGAGAAGTGAAGCAGGCTCCTTTGTAGACAATGCATACATAGTAGTGGAGGGGAAAGATATAGAGGAGGCAGTGATAAAAGTCAAAGATATAATGGGCAGAGAGGGGGGAGGGGAAAACAGGGAGATGGGTGGAGACTCACCACTCAATTTACAGGATGAAGAAGTTTGTGGGAGTAGGCTTCTCAAGGAGGAGGGAGAAAGGAAGGGGAAGAGTCAGAAAGATAATGTCTGCAACAAGACCAATGATCAACATATATAAAACAACAATCAAAACAGAGACATTCTACAAGTTGCTGGGGGTCATCCTGGATCAGAAATTGTGATTCAAAGTGCACACCACTTATGTCCACAGTAAGGGCACTACAGTAGCAATCCAGACAAAGAGACTTACAAAGGTCAATGGCAGCATTGGAGAAGAGTTGGCAAGAAAGCTATATAAGGCAGTTGTAACACTGAACATGTTACATGCCACTGACATATAGTGTGTGCAGGGAGCAGAGGTGGAAGGAAAGCAGACAAGGGGAGCTAAGGGGTTTGTGGAAAAGATGGAGAGAGTGCAGAGGATGAGTACACTCTAGATCACCAGGGCACTCAGGATGACACCAAATGACCTGCTTGACACACATGCAGGACTACAGTCTATTGACCTAAGGATACAAAGATTATGCATTGATGCAGCTACCAGAATAGTAGCAATGCTAGACATGCACCCACTATGAAAGCTAGTGGAATGAGTGATGACCTTTATGCAGCAGTACAGGGCACCACTGCACTACATTATATAAGCACTTAACAGGCACCCAAAGGACATGGAGAAGATAGAAGTGGTATGCCTTCCATCTGAGTGGAAATGCCCAGTCAAGATAGTCATTAATGAGATGAGGGAAGAGGTGGAGGAAAGAGAGAAGACTAATGATGCTTCTGCAGCTTGTAGTCACATCACTGCATCACCAACTTGATTGATGGTTTCCTGATTGTGCAAATCAGAAGTAGTGCAAGGAAGGTAAATAAGAGGGGAATGAGTGCTTGAGTAATTGCACAAGCTTAATGAGGAATTCAAAGATATGTCAGACTCAGAATCAGGTACTATTCTGTTAGGGCTCTGGTTGTGATATCCTGTAGTATGAAGCTTTAGTCAATAGATCAGTGTGAAGCATTCATATACAGAATTTGCAAGAGAGCATACTGGCTGAACTGGAGGTCTATCTAGTTTGAGGCCAGACTCTTTATGTGGTATGATTCCATCAATCTCAATACCATCAAGAGAATCTGGTATAATCTCATCATGGCTTTGGCTTTTATGCAAGTGAATGGAGGTGGTTTTCTGTGATACAAATGACTTGTCAGATGTTTCCTGAGGTGCTCAATTTAGTTACAACATACTCTAGAAGTTTGTTTAGTACATTCTGGCACTGTATGTGCTGAAGTGGTGTTGGCAGGTGTTTCCACTTTTTTGGAATCAATGATAGATGTAGGAATTAATTGATTGCCATCTGGCATGTTAGATTCTTGAAAGTGCAGTGCTAAGGTCAGGCTGTGGTTATGTTTCAGGTCATTCTCTTTATCTGAGTCAGATTCCATGTCTAGGTCATCTAGCCACTTTTGAACTATCAAGTCATCCAGTTCTTGAACCAGAGAAGAGCTGGCAGAATCAGAGCTTATGTAGTGATCAGAAATTGATGCCAAGCCCTTTTGAGAAACTACAGCTGGATGAAGATTCCATTTACTATAATAATAGTCCTGGAGTTGTCTTGATTCTTTGCATTCTCTGAAGAAGTCCAGCATTACAGCAGTAATTAAGAGTGAGACCCAGACATTGATATGAGGTAGCCAGCTAGAGTGCTGATATAGTTTGTAATACTTGCCTTTGATCTGTTCATTAAATGACTCTAGTGGAATATTTGTACATACAATCTGTGAAACAGGAACTTGAAGTCAACATGCTGCTTCAACAGCTCCTGCAGGTGTCCAGCTGATCCAGTAAGACTCAATTTCTACATAGCTCTGGAGATAGGCAAGAAATTTAATAGAAGCAGTTCTTTCAGTGTATAACAGTACATTTTGGCCTTGCTGTAGCTGTTTCCAGTATAATAACTCAGTATTATAAGCATCTAGAGCCTCCTGATGTGTATAAACATCCTTGAGAAGCCAAATAAGGAATTTTCCAAAACAATCACAAATTAGCTTCCATAGTTCTCCTTTTGAAACTGTATATAATGTCTTGTTCAAGTTATTGTGCTAAGCTTGCTAGACATGGAATGTACAAAGAATAAGAAAAAAATTGCTTCAGTTTGCTGATAATGCAGAATGTTCATGAGTATCATTATCAGTGTTCACAACTGCAATTTCAAATTGTTTGCCAGAGTTATTTTTGCCCATTGATGCCTTGAAGCATGAGAGCAGACCCTTGAGAATCCCTGTATCATAATCTATATGCACAGCCTTGGCTGTTTTCCTTGCTATAAAGAGCATAAAGCATATAGGTATGCCTGAGCCATATTTATTAAGAGCTATGAGAATAACAAGGAGAACATGTGCAGAGCAGAAACCAAAAGTCAGATCCATCAAAACTTGCCACTTGTGCCCATATTTTCAGTCAGTGGCACATTGTTCTGGCATTAAAATTATTAGTTCAAAGCAGTCACTTGTTAGTAGAAGATGTGGCTGATAGTGTAGTAGAAATGAAGTGAACAAAGGTGATGGTGGTGTAGCCTTCTCTAAACAAAACCAAGTGTCAAGATTTGCTTCTGCTGTTAATCTTTGGGCAATTCCTCATTCTGATGCCAAAGTGTGATATAGAGATGAACTGTCATGAGCTGTAAGCTGAAACTGGAAGTGATCATTGCCAGGCAGATCTCCAAATGATGCTTTAGCAAATATGGAACACTCAGAGCACAAGAGAGTCAGAGGAACATTCTTTTGGAGTAACAACAGTGCATGATCTCAAATAGAAGGATGTAGTGGGATTCTTGGATTCCATTCCATTTTAGTCATTTTGTAGCATTGTACTGAATGGTCTAGAATTCCAGAGATTTGATTAATAGCAAATGTATCTTCAAGAACAACACAAATAGACTTAATTTTAATTTGATACAAATAAGCATAGTAGTAGTACATACTGCTCTGTTCATCATGTGTTGTTACTAATTGGACCCAGGACCAACATCCTACATTCTTCCATAGTGTCTGTCTTTTGTTCTCTGGAGCAGCTTGGTGCCCTGTTGTGTAATTGACACCATATTGACATTGGAAGATCCTTGTATACTTCTTCTATCTTTTCTTCTCATTACTACCTTTTTCAGTTCTAAACTTACTGTTGGTTTTTTGAATTGAATATTTTGATTGAACATCACAATTTGTGTTGCTAGGAATGTAGAGTCAAAGTGCTGAGAACAATTCTAGTGCTTGTTCTGCAAAACCACTGTCAGATTAGCTTTTGATCTCATTGTAAACAGGAACTAATGTTGCTGCTTAATTGAATAGTCAAAGTAGTTGTAGTCCCATCCAACTGCTTCTAAGTGTGACTGCATTGCTTCTTTATCATCATCTGAGAGATTGAGATAAGATAGGATTGTTGCAGCCTCTTCTTTCTTGGTTTGATCTCTCTTCTGAGGAGGTGGGGCACTCTGGAGATCCAGAACAACAGAGCTGGTTCCAAAAGGGGTTTTAGGCATAGGCAACATTTTCAAGTATATATATGCATGAAGATATGAGTACAATCCAGACAGGTATCTACAGTCCCAATTGACACAACACATTGTTTATCTATATTTATTTTGTTAATGGAGGCACAAGTTCTAATTCCCTTTTCTGGAGGAGTCTCACTTTGATAGGTCAAACTTTGCATCATTCAAGGACAGTCCTGATTGTGGCAAGAACCCAAAGCATATGTAGATACCTCAATGGCACCATTCCAAACCCTTTGACCATTAAGCCAGAGGACACTAGCAAAGGATGAGCCTATAAAGTGGACTTCAGCAACTCCCTCACCTGAGGAGTGGGATGTTGATATGCTTCTATGCTACTTAGCTGCCATGCAGGAAACCAAAAGGAAAACCTATAAATGTACTGGCAACTAGATAGGGTAGCTGGCAGTAGGAAGTGTGTGTGAAGGCAAGTTAGTAAACATCTCAGAAAACTAGAGCTGAAAGGTAATAATGAAAGGGGTGATGGGGGTGCAAGTGAAAGGAGTCACTACCAATAGCCTAAGTTGCTAGTTGCTAATAAAAGATTGCTAGGTCACTAAGTGATAAGGAAAGAAATGGGGTGAAGACAAAATAATTGCTAAGAGAGTAGGGGAAGGCAGTTGCTAAGAATCAACAAGGACTAAGCAACAGAATATAGGGAGGTTGGTAATATAAGTAAACATCACTAAGGTAGAAGAGAGTAGTAAGAGGGGGATAAAGAAGTAATTAATTGCTAAGCAAAGGTTGCTAAGAGAAGTTGCTAAGGTTAGTGAAGGCACAAAGACTAGTTGCTAGCTGTAGTTGCTAGCATTGCTAAAGCACTGATAACACTATAAGGCACCCATATATAATACCATGCTAAATCAAGGATGAGTCTGCTAAGGCTTGCCACTAAGCCATTAATGGTGATAAATAAGAGCAGAAGTGAAATCTGAAGCTAAGAGAGATACAATGCACAGAGTACTCTAAGGCTTCAGTGGGT